>JAKTXL010000020.1:59415-161288 GCA_030582535.1 Insectozyma bohioensis | reverse complement strand
AAAAAAAAAAAAAAAAAAAAAAAAAAAATAAAAATAAAAAATTAATTTAATGAGTCAACCACTCACTCACTCACCAACTTAAACTTAAAACTAAAAACTATAAATAAATAAAAAATCCAAAATCGTGGACTACGCGGCTAAGATCTTTAAATATATATTATATATTTTAAATCGATTCATTTATAGACTTTTTTTGTTCTTTTTGAGGTTTGTAACCCCATATATCCCCATCCCCATCGATCATATACACAAAAGAATTATTTTTAAAAATAGAAATATCTTTAAGATACTGGATGAACAGGGAAGATTAATATTTTTTTTTAACAAATAGAACAGGGGGATTTGAAAGGTTCAATTGGAAAGTGGATATGTTGTACCACTAACAATTTTATTTTATTCAATTTTTATTGTAACATGGTGGTGCGACCATTCTATAAATTCTATCTTTTTCTATTTTTTCTACTTTTTCTATTTTTATTTCTAAAGTTTAAAAATTTGGAGGTGATCTGAAATTTTCTCTCTTAAGGAGGGAGTGATAGGGTTTGTCTAGAATTGTGTTGATAAAGCAAAGCAAAGAAGGGGTGTTTTTCTTGTTTAATAAAAAATTTGGGGGAGGATTTTCAAAAAAGAAATAGAAAATTAATAACCAAATGTCAGTTGATGACATTGCAGAAAGTAATCATCAAAGTACTTACACTTCTATTTCTATAATAACCCCCCTGTAACAAAAATTGTAACACAATTTATTTATTATTGATACTACATCCTTTGTTCCAATAATTTTATTAAAATGCAATTATTGTTCTGTAATAATAATGATAATAATAATAATTTTTTTTTTTTTTTAGTGTCTGTTGTGATTTGACGATTGATGGATAGATGATGAGGGTTGAAGGATGACGATGAGAGTGAGTCGTTTCGTTTCGGACCTCTTTCTGTAATAAGTTATTAGGGTTCAAACAAAAAGAAAAATAGTTACGATGATAACCGGGGGTAGCCGGGGCGGATTGTTGTTGTTTTAGAAATTTGACGAAAAAACAATAGACAGAGAAATGTGTATTGATTGAATTTGACAAATTTTGTTTAATTAGTTTGACAATTGCGGCTTGGTTAACTATGTATTTTTGCACCCAAAAAATTTGAAGAATTCGAATTTGAATTTTTGTATTTCTGTCCTTTTTTTTATTTTTTTTTTTTTAAGGTTCGGTTTTACTTTCGCAACATTTGAACATATGGCAAAGAAAAAAAAAATTTTTTTGAAAGAAAACTCTGAACATATGGCAAAGAATTTTTTAGTAGGTAAAGAAAGCAAAAAAAATTTCAAGAAGAATAAATCAAGATAATGATGATTAAAATTATATTTTATTAAATGACTGGTTTAATATATTTTGCCAATGATAGATAATTCATTAAATACTTTCTTTCTCCACAATTCTTAACAATTATGATCAAATAACTAAGACAAAAATAGAATTATAGAACCCACCATCCAGATTTAATGTCTTTCTTTCTTTTTGTTATTAAATTTACCTATTTCAATCAAATTTAATCCTAGAAGATTGATATTCTATTACAAATCAAAGACAATAGTTATAAAAAAGATCTTCATTCAAAGGTTTCTACTATAGTTAATTTTTTTTTGAGCGGTTTTGTTACCCTTTTTTTATTTTGTTTGTTTGTTTGTTTGACTTTAAAATCTTTCTCTAAATCCTATTCATGCATATTCCGATCCGATGTCCCTTAAACATTTTCCATGAGTCTTTTTTTTTTTTTTTTTTTGCTCTCTCTCTTTCTCTCTCTTTTGCATCGTCGATCTCCCCTTTGAAAAAACTATAATGACTTAAAAAATTAAAATAAATTAAATTCCATTCCTATTTCTTCCTTCAGACGAATCTAATAAAAAGTTCCATTTAATTAATTAATCATTTTTATTTTTAATTCTTAGCACATGCAAAAAATTCAATCTTTTTTTTTTTTTTTTTTAAATTTACTTTATTACTCGCATAGATTTAATTTTTTTTCAATGACACATTTATCCACCCATTCAAATTCCGCCTAAATGAAAAACAAAAAAACAAGAAAACAAGAAAAGAGAGAAAATTAAATAGTCATCCTTCCTCCTTTCAGTTGATTTTCTTTTACTTTTTGCCCCTGGATAGATGGATATATATTTAGAACATTTAGAAAAGAAAATTGTCATCATACTTTATTTAAATGAATCATCCACCACACATTAATTTAATATAATTTTCTTAATCACATTCAATTCAATTCAATTCAATTCAATTACAAGACAAAAAGTTGACAAAAAAAGTGTCTGTTTATTTGGGGGTGTAATTTATGTTTCTAATTAGCATCATCTATTGATATTTTTTTTTTTTTTTGATCATTATTGATTCAATCATTTCTCTTTAAATTGATATTGGAATTGGAATTGGAATTGAATTGAAAAAATACCCATGAAATTTATCCGATTAATTTAAAGCAAATGTCATTATTTTTTTTTTACCAATGTCCTAAAATCAATGTCATAACTCACTTTTGTCAATGTCCGAAAATCAATGTCATTTTTGGTAATGTCGCAAAAAGTTTTTCTCTCTTTATTCTTCTATGTCAAAAAAGAAAAAATGCAAAAAAAGTCAAAAAAAAAATTTAATCAATATCGGAAAATAAAATTTTTCAAATATTGAATTGAAAATTCTAAGGGATTGAAGAATAATATAATGTTAACAAGAACAACAACAACAACAACAACAACAAGACTACTAAAAAGGAATTTTAATAATTCAAGTATTTTATATCAAGATTTATCTGATTTTCTTAAAGGTATAAATAAATTTGATAATCAATATCAAAAATCAGAAGAAGAAAAAACTAATTCATCATCATCATCATCAAATATATCATCAAATAATAGATTTTTAAAATCTTATAATAATTCAAATATTAAAAAAAATAGATTTAAAACTAGTGGTGCTAATAATAATTATAATAATAATAATAGAAATAATAATAATAATAATAATAATAATAATAATAATGATAAGAATAATAAATCTGAATCATCACTTTTGAGTATATTTAATAAACCTGATTCTTCACTGAATAATAATAAACCATTAAATGTATTTGATGATTTTGAATCATTGTCATCAAATAGATTTAGAAATCAAAATGAATCAACCTCTATTCCATCATCAAATAGATTTAGAAATGAAAATGAATCAACTTCTATTCCATCATCAAATAGATTTAGAAATGAAAATGAATCAACTTCTTCAAATAGATTTAGAAATGAAAATGAATCAACTTCTTCAAATAGATTTAGAAAGTCATCATCATCATTTAAAAAATTTTCAAATAATAATAATAATAATAATAATAGATTTAACGATTCATCATTATTACCAAAAAAACCTATAAATCATAAAAATATGGATCCAAGAAAATATCAATTTGATGAAGATATAAAAGATACAACAAAATTAGCAATTCAAAAAATTTTAAATAGATTAGGAGAAATTCAATCAAATTTTCAAATTAATTTTAAATCAAATGAATTAAATTCAAAACTTGAATATGATAAAAATATAATTGAAATTTTAAATAATTTAAATTTTAATAATGAAGGTTTATTATTAATTGAAAGAAATGATGATATACCAATTATAAAAATTATTTCACAACAAGAAATGATTAAAAAATATAGTTTTGAATTATCAAAATTAAAAGAAGAAGAATTAATTAAATTAGGTTCTAAAAAAACTATTTATTCAACTCAACAAAAATTAAAAAAAGAACGTAAAAAATTAAATGATCATTTTATAAATTTAAAATGGAATATAAGTTTAAATGATTTAAAATTACAAAAAATTAATATAATTTTAAAACAATTTAAAAAATGGGATAAATTAAATATTATTATAAATTTTGGTAATCCAAGATATAATAATTTATCAATTTTTGAAATTTTTAAAAATGATAAAGATCAATTAAATTTAGAAATTAAAAGAAGAGAATTATTAATTAATACTTTACAAAATTTTTTTGATAATTTTGAAAATTGTAAATGGGAATTACGAGGTAATTTGGAAAATACTGTAAATTTTACATTAATTTCAACTGCTCCTAAAAAGAAAAAAATTGATAAAGAACAAGTACAAGTACAAGATCAAGATCAAGAACAAGTAGAAGAGCAAGAACAAGAGCAAGTAGAAGAGCAAGAACAAGTAGAAGAGCAAGAACAAGTACAAGAACAAGTACAAGAACAAGTACAAGAACAAGTACAAGAACAAGTACAAGAACAAGTACAAGAACAAGTACAAGAACAAGTACAAGAACAAGTACAAGAACAAGTACAAGAACAAGTACAAGAACAAGTACAAGAGCAAGTACAAGAGCAAGTACAAGAGCAAGAACAACAGCAAGAACAAAAACAAGAAGTTGAAGAAGTTGTTATTAATGAACGAAATGAACGAAAAATTAAAAGAATTAAACAATCTAAACAAATTAAAAAGAAAGAAAAAATAGATGAAGATGATTTAGATGCTTTATATCTGATGAAAATAGAAGATTAATTAAATATTCATGTAAATAAAATTAAATTAAATAAATAAATGTATATATATATTATTATTATTATTATGTATTATGTATTATGTATTATTATTAATATTATGTATTATTATTATTAGTTATTATACAATACTACCATATCTATAACTATTATTTGATTGAGTTAAAATAGGTTCATTTTTTAATTTAATTTCTCTTAATTTTTGTCGTTGTCTTAATTTTTGAATTTTATAACCATATAAATGACTATTTATAACTTCATCAACTATTGGATAATTTAAAATTTTTTTAATATCATCATCTTGTAATGTATAATTACTAATTTCTTTTATAGCTTCATCATAAATTAATTCATCTTCATTAAAATTTTCAATTGTATAATCAATTTCTAAATTATTATTATCTTGTAATATTATATCTTGTATACTTGTTCCAGTTCCAGTTCCACCTAATATTGGTGAATTTGGTGGTGAATTTTTTGGTGATGATGAATATAAACCTTTCATTGATGTATTATTTGATAGTATTGAAGAATTATCTAATGCATTAATTTCAGAAGTACTTGGTATAATTAAAATATTATTTGAAGTAGAATTTATTGATTGATTATCCGGTAACCAATGTTTATGTTTTCCATCATAATGATATCTTAAACCTTGATGAATTCTACTCATTCTACCTTTTGAATTAGGATGTGATATAATTGCTTCAACTGAATCAAATTGTTTATAATCTTTATAATAATCACCATGAAATGTTAAACCAAAATCTAATATTAAATCTTTAAATCCAATCCAATCTTTTAATGCATATTTAAATTGATATCTACCCCATGGTAAATTTGATATTGTAAATGGTATATAAGAAAATGAATACCAATGACCAATTGAAAATCCAATTAATTCAATACATAATAATGCATTTTGTATACATAATCCAATACTTATATTTTCCATATTATTATTTTGATCATTATCGTTATTATTACTACCTGGTAATAATTGAAAAAAATTTAATATAGCTAATATAACACCTTGCCAATAAGATGCAAATATAATTAATTTAACACATAAAAATTTCCCAACAGGTTTAAAAGGTTTTAAATCATTCCATAAAATTTTCCAAAATATAGCTAAACAATATAATGATATTGTAACACTACCATTATAAATAATAGTTAACCAAAAATATATTGATTTATTACTCATATCATTAATATTATAAATACCTAAAATTTCAGTTATTATAATACTTAAACAAATTATTGGTTTTAACCAAACATATTGTAATATACCACGTTTAATATTTAAAAATGTATAAGGATCAGAAATATCTAATGGAGGTAAAAAAAATTTTATTAAACCTGGATGTTGAATAGGTTCTCTACCACTTGTCATTATAATTATATTTCTTTCACCTCCTAACATATCAGTTAATAATGAAAAAAATGTATATATAACAAAAGCTTCATAAACTTCTCTAATTGGTTCCAATATAAATTTATTAAATATTGATGATTGATTAATTAACATTGAATAACATGATAATGCAAATAATGGTACTATTAATTGAATTCGTATCATTAATCTTTGTTGAAATGGTTTTCTATAATTTATTAAATGTAAATAAATACTTATAAATATTATCATTGCTGATATTATTGATGAATAAAATGATAATATAATTATCCATTGTGGTAATGGAGATTTATTAATATTAATATTAATTATATTATTATTAATATTATCATCATTCATGATGAATAAGAAATATAGAACACCGTTGGTTGTTTGGTTGTTTAGTTGTTTGGTTGTTTATTAATTAATTAGTTGATCTTTTTATCTATCTAATTTTTTCTTATGTCATCCAGGAAATTAATTTTTTTTGTTTGTTTGTTTATTTATTTACGTTTTGGATTGCATAAAATTATGGAGTAGGGAAGGGAGACAGAACTTACAGCATAGAATCATGTTTTATTTTTTGGTGGGTTGGGTTTTTGCCCTTCGTCTGTTTTCTGTTTTCTTGTGATTTCTTAATGCGGACCAGAATTAGAATCAGGGCGAGGACGAGGGCGAGGGCAATGCTTGTAGGGCGATGCTTGTAGTATACTAGTTTTTTTTTTTTTTTTCGCACCACCACAGTGCAATGCAACTGTTTTAAGGGGGTCATTTTATTTATTCATTTACAAAGTATCAATTGGTTAAACGTTCTTTCCCAAATCATGTTTATTATATAAATATATATATATATGTATGTAAAAGCTTTTCTTTTTCCTTTTCTTTTTCTTTTTTGATTATGCCATTCCAGCATCTTTTAATCTTTTTAGTTTTTCTTTTTCTTGTGTAATCTTTTTTAAATCATCTTCTGTTACCAAATGATGTTTATGATCATGATTCGATATAGTTTGTTCATTATCTTGATTATAATTATGAATTCTACATTCTTGAATTGAATTTATAAATGAATCATTTGTAACATCAGTCATTAAATATCTTTTTTTAGGATCTAGTATTAACATATGTTTAATTAAATGTCTTGATTCATTTGGTAATAATCTTAATAATCTATCTGGTCCTATTGGAGGATGATGAGAATGACGATTATCATGAATATTTAAATCATTTAAATCTTCTTCTATATTATTTGTTGATGTACCATTTAATTGTGGACCAGCAAATGATCTATAAGATGGATCAGATAATTTAGGTAATTTCCATGGAAATCTTTTTAAAATCATACAACAATATATTATTGCTATAGACCAAACATCTGCACCTCTTGGATCATAACCAATACCCATTGGTTCAAAAACTTCTGGTGATAAATAAGGATCAGAACCAACAACTCCTCTTGCTCTAATTAATTTATGTTTTGGTCCCAACATTATATCATTATTTGTTATATAATAACCATTTGGAACTTCTTTTCTAAATTGTACAGCACTACCAAAATCAATTAATTTTAATATACCATTTGAATTTACAACACAATTATCTAATTTTAAATCACGATGTGATAAACCATTTTCATGTAAATATCCAACAGCATTAACAATTTGTTTAAAATAACAATAAATTTCTTGTTGTTCCATTAATCCACTCATAACTAAATTAAAAAAATCAAATGGACAATATTCCATTACAATATAATAATCAGGATCTAAAACTTGTTTATTAACTTTTGAATAATCTTTAATTAATTCATATGTATGAATAATATTTTCATGAACTAAAAATTCTCCAACTTTATATTCATTTTGAACTTTAACTTTATAATCAGATTCTTGTTCACTTGGCATTCTACTTCTAAATTTTTTAACAGCATAAATTTTATTTGAATTTTCTTTTGATGTTAATAAATTAACTGAACCACTTGCACCAGCTCCTAATAATTTTCCTGGTACACCATATTTTTTAAATAAATCAGCATTTGAATGTATAGGTTCTGGTTTACCAGCACTTATATTTTTTGATTTAATATTATTTTGATTATTATTATTATTATTATCACTTGGTTTAAATTTTTTTAGAAATCTTCTTAATGATAAATGATGATCTTTATTTGAAGAAGAAGAACTAGTATTAATGCTATTTGAACTATTTATACTTGTAGTATTATTGATTGAAGTTGATGAATGTTTATTTTGTTTAATTGATGAATCATTATGAAGTTGAGATCCATTACTATTACTATGATTATGCCCATTATGTCCATTATTATTATTATTATTATTATTATTATTATTATTATTATTATGCGTGTGATTATATCCATTATGACCATTATTATGTCCGTTATTATGAGGATGATGATGATGATGATGTTCGTTATTATGACTACCATTAGTAGTATGTCTAATTGAACTTGAACTCAGACTTGGAGAAATTGAAATTTGAGAAGAATCCCTATTTTTTAAAAATGATCTATGATTTGAATTATTTGGTGGAGGTGGAGGTTGTGAATGATTTGATTTTGATTCTTCATTAGGTAATGAAGATGATGATGAACTGAATAGACTTTTGAATGGCATAATGAATCATGGAATCAATTATAATATTTAATTTGTGATGATAATAGTTAATTAGTTAGTTAGTTAGTTGGTTAGGTAGTTAAATAGAATGTTCTTTTGAAGTATAATAAAACGTGTGTCAAAAAAGCAATTAGACTATTTTCAAAATATAAATGATTTTTTTATTTTTTATTTTTTATTTTTCTGACGTTTCTTTTTAATTTGATTTAATTTGATTTAATTTTATTTTCCCACAATAGTGTTGAAATTGTTAGAAAAGTGAAAACCCCAAAGTAAATTCCTATTCAAACTGTAAAAGTAAAGATATAACTCTGTTGAAATGAGTTATTCTTGTTAGAAAATTGGAAAATTTAGTTGGAAATTGGGAAACAAGAAAAAGGAAGAAGAAATTGAAGAAGAAGAAGAAGAAAAGGAAGTAATGTATAAAAATAAAAGTTTGTCTTTTCTGGAGTGAACAGGAAATAAAATAAAATAAAAATTTCTTAGTATTTTTCAAATCAATAAAAAAGGCAGTAAAAAAATAAAATAAAATAAAATAAATTTATTTAACTAAGAAAAAGAAGAGATCGAAATCAAAAATATATTTTGAAAAATTGTGAAAATCAGAACAGAACATCCACAATCTTATATATGTTATATTATATACTATACTATACTACTACCTTTTATCCTTACAATTCCTCTTCAATGGTTGTTTGGTTTGAATACAATACAATATAATATAATATAATGAATTTATAGTTTTTTAAAAATTAAATTAAATTTAAAAAGAAAGAGAGAAAATTTTTAAACTTCTATTTTTTTGTATTATTTAAATATTATTATTATATTATATTGTATTATATAATTACAATAATAATAATAATAATAATAATATTTCTTTTGTTCCGCAGTTCCTTTACTTCTACTTCTACTTCTATAATTCTTCAATAACCATATAATTAATTAATTTAATGATACTAACAATAATACTTTATTACAAGAGAAACAACAAGAAGAAACAAATCTCTTCTTTAGTGGGTCGTTTTTCTTTTCTAACCGTTGTCTATTTTTAGAACCCATTGAATTGAATCTGCTGTTATTCACTGATTCTGGTAATTTTCTATTTTATTTTTCTATTTTTTTTGGGGTGCCCCGTTCAACCAACCAACCCATACAAAAATCTCTGCTACGTCATAATTCTCTATATATATATTTTTCATATGGTATCAATTACCAATTACTACAAACCATTAACCTAAAACTAAAACTAAAACTAAAACAAAATTCCAAAAACTAAAAAACTAAAAAATTAAAAACTAAAAACTAAAAACTAACTTCCAAAGCCGCTATTCTACTATACTATATTATATTGTACCATATAATATAATATAATATAATAGATACAATATGGTTATACTATTGATAATGTTATATGTACGAAGTACTCTTCGAACATTTGCGTTTTATACTTTTTTCAATTTAATAATAATAATATTATTATTCTTATTTTAACTTTCACAGGCTCATTATTTATACAATAATATATAATAACAATCAATTGAATAAAACTAAACATAACTAAATGTAACAAGAAACACCATAACCACAACCACAATCACAATTACAATCACAACACTAGCAATATATAGATAGACTAATTACTAATTACAATAATATTGTTCTTGTTTTGTTTTTGATATAATAATGTTTTTAAGGAATATCCGTCAAATCAGAAAAAGAAAAGAAAAAAAAAATATTATATATCTGGAAATGAAGGGGTTATGATATACATCAAAAATATCGTACAAATCTGTATTTAATTTAATAAAACAAACCATTTCTTGGAATAATAATAACATAATATATTTGATGGAATTTTTGAAATTTTCATATCAATCAATTATTTTTAACCGGTAAAATAAAATAAAATTCATGTTTCAATCAATCAAGAGAGAAATAAACTTTTTAATCAATATATATATATATAAACGTTAACTTTAATTTTATGAAAACAGTCGTTGTCAAGTAGATAACATTTTAAAAATATGCCATCTCATTTAAAACAATTAAATAAAAAAAAAAAATTAATAATAATGCCTTACAGATATATAAATTATATTATACACATGGGTAAAAAACAACTACAACAACAACCTTCACAAACTATAATTATCGTACGTATCTACTATTCCATTCTATTCTAATTCCAGAATGATACGGAAAAAGACAACAAGGAGTATGAACAATAGACGTCTAATACAATACAATACAATAAAATTTAATTTAATTCAATTTAATCCATATTCTTACTATATATGAATATTAAATTCAGAATATTTTGTATAATAATTTGATTATTATTTTCTGGTTCATTGGTTTGTTCGTTCGTTTAGGCATTTCAAAGCGTGGCCGCGGATAAATTAAATTGATAGAATAAAAAAACAAAAAAAAACAATCAAATCAACTGGGCATGATGGCCATGGGCCATGGCCACTTTTTCTTTTCTTTTCTTGTCTACGTTTTTTTTTTTTTTTTTTTTTTTTTGCAACCCCCTAAAATTTCACTATTGAAAAAAGATTCAAAAAAATCTAAAAAACAAACAAAAAAGAAAAGATTTAAACTAATTTCTATATATGAGGGATATTTTTATCTAATAATTATATATTCTCTTTATATTCCTTCTAATTATATATACTCTTTCTATACACCACCACCTTTCTTGACACACATTTCACATTTATCATAAAAAATCTATTATTATTATTATTATTATTATTATTATTATTATTATTATGTACGAATTTCAATTTGATTTTCAAAATATTTATTATTAGCTTTAACAGCTTTAATTATAGATTCTAAATCTTCTTTACATTTTAATACTTGTGCAGCTTTTTCTATATCTTTTTTATTCATATTATCAATTATTTTTCCACGATCTTTAGTTGAATTATATCTAAATTGACCATCAATACAAGATTTCCAAATACAATTTTCAGTTAATTTAATAATTTTTATTTTAGGATGAATATAACCATAAATTTTTATTTTTTTATCTAAATCATATGCAACTGCTTTATTAATATCATATTTATTCCATGATATTTTATAAATATGTTTTTCAAAACAATCTGTAAAATCCCATATAATATTATTTAATTTAAATACTGTTTTATTATCAACTTCAGGAATATTCATAATATTTTCATTTATATTATATTCTTTTTGAATTTCTAAATCCATTCTTTTATTTATCAGTTCTTTTTTATCATTAGAAATTTTCCACATATCAATATCTTTTCCTTCTTTTCCTTCTTTATTTTCTTTATTATCTTTATAAGCTGCATGTAAATATATATTTAAACTTTGATCTTCCAAACCAGCATGAGATCCTTGTCTAATAGTTCTACCAATTGATTGTTCAATTTGTCCATAATTCCAAAATGGTGATAAAATATGTAATTCTCTTACTCTATATATTGTAATAGATTCACTCATAACAGATGATCCAATTAATAAATTAATAAATTTACCTTCATCATTTGTAATACGATTAAATATTCTTAATATTTCTTCAGTTTCAGATTTTGAAGTTGAATCATCTATAATTGCATAATTTTTACCTTGTTCTGGCCATCTTTTATAACCAATACTTTCAAGTACTTCAGCTAAAAAATTTATACCTCTTTTAATAAAACAAAATACAACTGTTAATCTTTTTTCATCTAATGTTTTTATTAATTCATTTATTTTTGATGATTGTTCTTCTAAAGGTATTGTTGAATCATATTTATCAGAACTACATATTGAAGCTTGTCTAGTTTTAGAAAATTCATCATCATTTTCATCTGATGTTAAAGATCTATTATATTTTTCTAATTGTAAACCTTGCATTTTTGATAAAAATAAAATTTCATTATTAAGTTTTTCACCAATATAATTTATTTTAACATTAAAATCATCCTTTTTCTTTGGAAATAAAATTAAAGGATTTTCTTCATTAGTTAATTTAATTATACTATCTAATTCATTCGTAGAATCTATCATTGGAGTTGCAGTTATAAGTAATAATTTTGAATTAATAAAAGAATCTAAATATTTTTTAATAGTATCATACTTTTTTATATCTTCTCTTAAATTATGAACTTCATCTAATATAATTAAACCATATTTATCATCACAAGAATTTTTATAAAATTTATTATAAGTCATTATATCTAATTTATTTTTAAAATTTGGTAATCTAGTATCTTGTAATACTATTTTATATTCATTTTCAAAATTAGTTATTGAATTCAAACTACTTGATATATATAAAACTTTAAAACCTTCTTTTAAATACATTTGAGCTAAACAAGCTGCTGCATAAGTTTTACCCATTCCTACATTATAACATAAAACTAAACTTCTATATGGAGTTGAACAATTTAAATAAGAAAGAATTACATTTTGTTCTTCAAAAGTGGTTATAAATCCAACTTTATTTATATTTCTTTTAATTTTATATACTTCCATTTTTATAAAGTCTTATCAGATTTTAATTTATTAATTTTCTAGATTATAAATAATTTATATTTTATTGAATTTGATATTAAGATGGGTTGATTGAGAAAGATAACTAATTAAATGTGATGAATGAGTGTGATTTGAATTGAATTGAATTGAATTGTTATGGTGTAGTCAATGAGAAATGAGCCAAGCCCCATAAAGTTGTGTATATAGAGATATAACTACCTCATACTTGTCTTGATTTTTAATTAGGAAGTGAAGCGAAATATAAGAAAAATTATAAATACCTTCCAACTAGTTAAAAATTAAATGGGTACCACTATTTAAATTGAAATACTAATTATACAAACACTAAAAACAGACAAACTTCACATATTCAACTAATATATATATAATGAATCAATTTATTTCTTTATACACTGTTTGTTATTTTAATGGGGTTATATAATACTGTATATAATGTTATCTAATAAATAAACGAAGATGTTAATACAACAAACAAAAGAAATATTATCAGTAAACTCTTTATTTTTTGCAACTTAATTTTTTTTTTTTTTTTTTTTTTTTTTTTTTTTTTTTTTTTTTTTTTTTTTTTGTTACTAAAACCATGGATATTTTATTAAGTATTGTATGTTTAACTTGAAAAATGTGAAGAGGTTGATGTTGAAAATTGATGAAGGATTTTTTCAATATAGTAATTGAATTTCATTATAAATTTATACCCTTGTTGATAAACAGGTAGTTGTTCTATTAGGATTTCCAAATTTAACCATATTTTCCAAATATTTACTGTATCGTAATTTCTTCTAAAAATAAAGTTTATATTCTCTTTTGGAAATACATATACTTCAGTAATATTATCAGTTGTAATAATATACTATATACAATCTGAAATTTTTAATTGATTTGATAAACTATTGTCTTAGATATGATCTTTTGAAAATCTTTAGCTGTTCTATTTTTTTATATGGCAAGTACTACAACTTAGAAAAAACGAGAAATTTCTTATATTTAAAATTAATAATTAGAAAACTATTCAAAAGAAAATTTTGAATTTCTTCAAAAAACAGAAGATAAATGGAAATAGAAGTATCGATATTACTTAAATATATTGATTTTTAAATTGATTTTTCTAATAATTGATTTTGTGTAGTATAGATAGATGTTCAGAAAAATAATTGTTGGTAAAACCTGTAAGCGCATATCACCTAAAAGATTTTGGAGCGAGTTAAGTTGTATTTTTTTTACAAATAATTAACTGAAAAATGGTTACGTCCATCAACAACAACTTTCCTTTTTAACCAATTTGCAAATCATGACTGTGGATTATACATTATACTTAGTAACAGATTCAACTATGATTCCTGAATCATCTACTTTTTTAAAACAAGTTGAAGAATCAGTAAATAATGGAGTTACTTTAGTTCAATTAAGAGAAAAATCATTATCAACATTAGATTTTATAGAAAGAGCTAAAAAAGTTCATGAAATTACTAAAAAAAAAGGTATACCTTTAATTATTAATGATAGATTAGATGTTGCTTTAGCCATTGATGCCGAAGGTGTTCATGTTGGTCAAGATGATATGCCAGCCAAGTTAGCTAGACAATTACTTGGACCAAATAAAATATTAGGTGTTACATGTTCTATACCAGAAGAAGTTGAACAAGTTGTAAAAGAAGGAATAGCTGATTATGTTGGTTTAGGTACTGTTTATCAAACTGATACAAAAAAAGATGTAACTGATCCTGAAGGAACAGGTCCAATTGGAATTAGAAAAATGTTAAGAATTTTAAAAAATTATAATGAAACTCATGATCATCAAATTAAAAGTGTTGCAATTGGAGGAATAAATCATTCAAATGTTTCTAAAGTTTTATATCAATGTTCAATTAATGGAGAAAAAATTGATGGTGTAGCTGTTGTTTCTTGTATTATGGCAAATAAAGATTCAGGTAAAGCAACAAAAGATTTATTATCATTAATTCAATTAAAACCAAATTGGGTACATTCTATTAAAGAAAATAAAAATCAAATTAAATCAAATAATGCTATTATTCAAATGACAAATGCTCAACCATTAGTTCATCATATAACAAATAATGTTGTTAAAAATTTTAGTGCAAATATAACTTTAGCAATTGGTGCATCACCAATTATGTCAGAATTACCAGAAGAATTTGAAGAATTTGCAAAAGGAATTCCTCATATATCATTAGTTTTAAATCTTGGTACACCAAATGAAGAACTTATGAAAGTTTTTAAACATGCTATATCTATATATAATAAATATAATGTACCTATAATATTTGATCCAGTAGCATGTGGTGCAACAAAAGCTAGATTAGAAAAAAGTAGAATTTTATTAAATTCTGGTCATGTTTCAGTTATAAAAGGAAATGTTGGAGAAATAATGGGAATTTGGAAATTAACAAGTTATTTCCAATCAAGTCAAGATGAACAATTAATGAGAGGTGTTGATTCAATTGCAAAATTAAATTCAGAACAAATAATTAAAATAGGTAAAGAGGTAGCAACTGATTTCAATTCAGTAGTTGTTGTAACTGGTCCTATTAATTATATCATTGATGGTAATTCCTCGAGATATGATCAAATTGAAGGTGGTAGTAAATTAATGGGATTTGTAACAGGATCTGGATGTTCTTTAGGAAGTACAATTGGTGCATTTTTAGCTGCAAAAGCAGATGGTGAAGGTGATGAAGATGATGAATCATTTGATATTTATTCAGCCACTTATTCTGCTGTAAAACTTTATAATACAGCTGGTAAAATAGCAGCAGAATCTGCTGAAACACCTGGATCATTTATGATAAAATTTATAGATGAATTGTATAAAGCTACGCGTCAATAGATAGATAGATCAAATATAAAAATTGCAAACGAAAAAAAAAAAAAAAAAAAAAGTTATCGTAAATATCTATAGATTAAAAATGGTTAAACAAGGGAAAGGCAAATATGGAAATAAGATACCCAATAAACCATCACCAGTTGCCAATATAGGCAAAATTGGATCATTGATGAGATTCCCTGATAGAGAATATGCAAATTCATTATTACATGAAGCAGCTAAATTAGTGGCACCAATAATACACGAATATAATTTTAAAGTTGGTACATTATGTGAAATGTTTCCTAAAAATCCAAATTTATTAGGTTTAAACGTTAATAGAGGTCAAAAAATATTAATTAGACTACGTTATCATTCAAATGATCGAAGTTTTTTACCCATGACAGATATAATTGGAACTTTTCTACATGAACTTACGCATAATAAATATGGTAAACATGATAAACAATTTTATGATTTTTTAAGTAAATTAGAGAAAAGATATGATGAAATAAAATATGGTAATAATAAAAATATTGGAAATTATAGATGTGAAGAAAATAAATTAGGATCTAATGTTATTTCTGATCTTAGTATTTCAATTAGAGAAAAGAGAATTAAAGAATTGAGTAAAAATAAATTTAAATCAGAATCAAGAATTTTAGGTGGTGGTGGCGATAATGGTCTGTCATATAAAGTTACTAAACCAATCAATCCAAAATTAGCTGCACTTGAAGCTGCTGAAAGAAGATTAAAAGATACTAAATGGTGTCATAGTGAACATGCAGAAGTAGAAGAAGTCCCAGATGATAAGGAATTGAATATATTAGATGTGAATGATGATGAGCCTACTGCCAAAAAAAATTTATCTGCACCAGAAATTGGTATTGTACCAGAAATTACTGCACCAGAAATCGAGAATATAGAAATTGAGAATATAGAAGTTATCAAACAACCTCAAAATAAAAAGGTAAAAAATATTGAAATAATTGATTTAACAGAAGATGATATTGAACCGGTTTCAAATAATGAGATAATAGTGATTGATTAATGTAGATATATATATATATAGGTGATTCTTAATTATGGCTACTGGTTTAGCTAATTTATAGAGAGATTTTTAATAGACAGGACAACAGATCAAATTTATTTTTCAATTATCTTTTCAAAGTCAACACATGTTCTCAACATGATTTTCAAGACAATTTTCTATACATTGAAATTAGCTTTTCTACTATTAGTATTTTCTAATAATGTTTCAGCTAACAATTACAATGCAACAATTGAATTAGATGCACCATGGCAAAAAGTTGATTTTTATTCCAATTTAATAGAGAGTATTGCAGGTTATAATGAATCACTTTATATACCAACAATTGAATCCCTTTTTGGTTTAGGAGATGATGATTATGATTTAGAAGATACTTCAGATCAAGAAATTTATAATATTGTTATAAATTCATTAAATTTAAATGAATATTCAAAAAATTTTATAAATTTTAATTTTATTAATAAAAAATTTATTCCAAGAATAATTTCTCATTATAATTATTATAAAGATGAAATACTACCTCAATTTGAAAAAAGATTAGTTTCAGAATGTTCAATAGATTCATTTGGAAATGAAGTAGAAACTAAAAATGGTAAACATCAAACTTGGTTACTTTATAATAATAAATTATATTGTTCATCAAATGATTTATTTGCTTTACAAACTAGTAAATCAAATGAAAAAACATTATTATTTGATAGAATTATTGGTTCTAATGTTGAATCTCCATTATTAGTATTATATGGTAATCCAATAGCTAGTCAAACTAAAGAATTCTTTAAAGTTTTATATCAAGATGCACAAGAAGGAAAGATAAGATTTGTTTGGAGGTATATACCAAATAATAATTTTAAAGTTGATTTATTACCTGGGTATGGAGTTGAATTAAAATTGAAAAATTTTGAATATCCTATAGGAGAAAGTAATTCAAAATTGGATTTAATAAAAGATTTTAATAAAATTAATGATGATGATAATTCTTTATATCCAACTAATGAACAAGATTTGAGTTATTTAGGTGTGAAATTAACTTCATTTTTATTATCAAATAAATATAAGATTTCAAAATTTGAATTGTTAAATATAATTTTAAATAATTTTCCAAAATTTCTTCATTATATTGCTAAACTTCCAAAATTGTTAAATTTTGAAAAAGTAAAGACAAAATCACTTAATAATGAAGATCTTGGATTATCAGATGATTCTTATGGATTTTATATAAATGGATCGCCAATTCATCCATTAGAATTGGATGTTTTCAAATTAGGTAATAAATTACAAGAAGAATTGAAATTTATAAGTGGACTTATTAAATTAGGTTTCAATTCAATTCAATCTAAAATGTTACTTACTAAATTTGCATTATTATCAGCTGTAAAACAAACACAATTTAGAAGTGGAAATACATTAATGGGTAATAATGAAAATAGGTTTAAATTATATCATAATAGATTTGATAAATCAAATGTTAAAAATGGTGGAGTTTTATTTTTCAATGATATAGAAAAAGATGATAATTATAAAGAATATTCAGATAATAGACAAGATGTTTATTTGGGAGTAAATTCATATAGATTAAAACCAAATCAAATTCCACCTTTAAAAGAAAATATTCATGATTTAATTTTTGCATTAAATCTTGCCAATAAACAACAATTAAGAGTATTTTTTACATTATCAAAAGTTATTTTGGATAGTGGTATTCCACAACAAGTTGGTATTATACCTATTATTGGTGAAGATCCATTAGATAAAGAACTCGCAGATAAATTTTATTATTTAGCATCAAAATCAGATGGAAGAGAAGTACTTGCTTTATT
The DNA here is from genome assembly GCA_030582535.1 of Insectozyma bohioensis. NCBI lineage: Eukaryota > Fungi > Ascomycota > Pichiomycetes > Serinales > Debaryomycetaceae > Insectozyma > Insectozyma bohioensis. The sequence goes on along the minus strand of JAKTXL010000020.1, from coordinate 142,473 downwards.
ATATAAATATATGGAAACTACTAATAATGATGAAATTAAACAATTATTGGATGTTATTATTTTACCAAAAGATTTCAAAGTTGATTATGATTTAGTTTTAAATAAATTTTCAATTGATATTGCATCTGTTATTTTTAATGGTGTAATTTATGATTTAACATCAAAAAATTGGCAAATTTCAATGGGTAAACAAATTTCACAAGATATTTCATTAATAAAATCTTATTTAAGACAAGGTCCATATGATGGTAAATTAAAAGATTTAATTTATTCAAATGCTAAATTAGAAAGAAATTTACGTATTATTCCATTAGAACCAAGTGAAATAATTTATAAATATATTGATAAAGATTTAATAAAAAATTCAGTTGCATTTAAAAAAATTGATAAAGAAGAAGGAATATCTGGTACTTTTTGGTTAGTATCTGATTTTTCAACAAAAGATACTATTGAACAGTTGATATCATTATTAAATACATTAAAAAGAAAACCAATTCAAATAAGAGTTATTAATACTGGGAATGTTAATATTTTTGAAAATTTAAAAAAGTATAAATTAACTTCTTTGACAAACTCAGATATTGAACTGATTGTTGATAAATTAAGATCTATCAAGTATTCTACTAGTCAAAATGATACCATAATAAAACTTTTGGAAGAAAAACATTTACCTGTTCATCATTCATTTATTTTATTTAATTCTAGATATTTTAGATTAACAACTCCATTAAGTATAGATGAAATAGATCAACTTATTGATTATGAATTTTCACAAAGATTAAATTTATTTAATGATATAATCGATACATACCTTGATGAATTTGATTCAAAAAGATTATTTGAATTTAATCTGATATTACTGGGATTTGATAATATGGATTGGTTTGATTTGGTATCATCAATTATTACAAAATCATTTCATGTTGATGATAAAATGTTTGTTGTTGATGTTAATAGATTTGATTTTAGTTCATTAGATATGTCAAGTTCAATTGATTTTAATAAATTTGATGATAATAAACCGGTAGACGTATTAATTATTTTAAATCCATTAACAAATTATGCTCAAAAAGCAGTTAATTTAGTAAATAGTATAAAAGATATGTCATTTTTAAATATTAGAATTTTACTTCAACCAAAAGTACAAGAATCTGAAAAAGATATTTCAATTAAAAGATTTTACAATGGAGTATATCCAAGTTCACCTCAATTTGATGCTTCAGGAAATTGGATTCAAAATTATAATTCAAAAATTGAAAATTTACCAAAAGAAATTTATTCAATTGATTTAGATATTCCTACAAGATGGACAGTTGTATCAAAATATAGTTCTGATGAAGTTGATTTAAATGATGTTTTATTAAATAAATCTATATTTGCAAAATATGAATTAACTGCAATATTAACTGAAGGTTATGCTAGAGATATACATACAGGAAAGACACCACAAGGATTAACATTAAAAGCAATTAAAAATGGTTTCAATACAGATACAAGTGTAATGACAACATTAGATTATTTCCAAATTCAAAGTTTACCGGGTATTTATCAATTTACTAGTAGTAATCCAAAATATAGTTTATTATCAGCAAGTGAGAACAAATATGATTCAAATAAAGACTTGGTAAAGTATGTTGAAGTTCCTGTTTTTAATATTGATGGATTAATAATACATTCAAGAGTCAAAAAAGTAGATGTAAATTTACAAGAAGAAGAGAAAGATAAAAAACAAGCTGATATAAATATTTTTACAATTGCTGGAGGTCATCTTTATGAGAAATTGGCAAGTATGATGATTGCATCAGTTAGAAAGAATAATCAAAATAAACTGATCAAATTTTGGATTTTAAATAATTTCATTTCACCACAATTTAAAGCATTAATACCTGAATTGGCTCAACATTATAATGTTGAAATAGAATTAATTACATATAAATGGCCAAATTTCTTAAGAAAACAAAATGATAAACAAAGAACTATATGGGGTTATAAGATCTTATTTTTGGATGTTTTATTTCCTCAAGATCTTGATAAAATAATATTTGTTGATGCAGATCAAATTTGTAGAACAGATTTAACAGAATTAGTTGAAATGGATCTTGAAGATGCACCATATGGATTTACACCAATGTGTGATTCCAATAAAGATATGGAAGGATTTAGATTTTGGAAACAAGGTTATTGGTCAGATGTATTAAAAGATGATTTAAAATATCATATAAGTGCATTATATGTTGTTGATTTAAAAAAATTTAGAGAAATAAATGCTGGTAATAGATTAAGAAGTCATTATCAAAAATTATCATCAGATCCAAATTCATTATCAAATTTAGATCAAGATTTACCCAACAATATGCAAAGACTGATTAAAATTAAAAGTTTACCACAAGAATGGCTTTGGTGTGAAACGTGGTGTTCAAATGAAAGTTTATCCCTGGCTAAAATGATTGATCTTTGTAATAATCCATTAACAATGGAAAATAAATTAGATACTGCTAAACGATTAATACCTGAATGGAAAGAATATGAAAAAGAAGTTCAAAATTTAATAGATCGAGCCAAACTACAAATACATGTTGAAGAAGAAGCAGAAGAGGAAGAAGAAGAGGAAGATGTTAAAGAAGTATATCAACAAGATGAAGAAGATGAAGAAGATGATTATCATGATGAATTATAGAACAAAAACAAATATAAATATTGAAAATTTTAGATCGATTAAGTAATGTCACATGAAATGATTAACCTGAATCGGGAACTCTATTAATGCACGTTTCGAAGAAAAAATTTTCTCGTCGTTTAATTCTAATAATTTTCTGCCCATTTTATAGTACGAATAAAATAACCGCCGTTGGCCTGCGTGGCAAGGGCATAAAAAAAATGTTATTATTATGACTCTATAATTAAGACAATAGAATTTTGTTTTTATTTGCTCCCTCAACAAAAATATTTCAGTTTTGACAACCAAATTTATATTTAAATAATTAATTTTGATTTGATTTTTTGAAAGACAATTTAACGTCTTAATTTATTATTTATTAATTTATCAAATCATCATCATGAAGATATCAGAAAAATTACATCAGGCTCATGCTGGTACAAAACCACCACCAGCTACATTTTCATTTGAATTTTTCGTTCCAAAAACTTCACAAGGGGTCCAAAATTTATACGATAGAATGGATAGAATGTATGATTTGAATCCAATTTTTATTGATATTACTTGGAATGCAGGTGGTAGATCATCATCATTAACTAATGAAATGGTTTATACATCACAATCAACTTTAGGTTTAGAAACTTGTATGCATTTAACTTGTACTAATATGAAAGTTGAATTAATTGATGAAGCTTTAGAAAAAGCTTATAAATCAGGTTGTCAAAATATTTTAGCTTTAAGAGGTGATCCACCTTTAGATGGTAGTGAATCAACTGGAGATTTTAAATATGCCAAGGATTTAATTAAATATATTAGATTAAAATATGGTAATCATTTTAATATCGGAGTTGCTGCTTATCCTGAAGGACATCCAGAAGAAGAAAATGAAACTAAAACATTACAATATTTAAAAGAAAAATGTGATGCTGGTGCTGATTTTATTATTACTCAAATGTTTTATGATGTTGATAATTTTATTAAATGGTGTGATAGTATAAGAAAAATTGGTGTTCAAATTCCAATTATTCCAGGTATTATGCCAATATCAACTTATGCAGCATTTATTAGAAGAGCAACTTGGTCAGCAATTGCTATTCCACCTCATTTTCTTGAAGCATTAGATCCTATAAAAGACGATGATTTTTTAGTTAGAGAAAAAGGTACTGAATTAGTTAGTGAAATGTGTACAAAATTATTGAATTCAGGATTTGTTAATCATTTACATTTTTATACAATGAATTTAGAAAAAGCAACAGTTATGTGTTTAGAAAAATTGAATCTTATTGAAGCTATTAAATCTCATGAAGTTGTTGGAACAACTGAATTACCTTGGAGAAAATCTTTACATCCTGAAAGATCAAAAGAATCTATTCGTCCTATTTTCTGGCAAAATAGAAAATATTCTTATGTTTCAAGAACTGCTACTTGGGATGAATTTCCAAATGGTAGATGGGGTGATTCTAGATCTCCAGCTTTTGGTGATATTGATTTATGTGCATCTGAATTATTAAGACAATCACCAAAAAGAGCTCTTGAATTATGGGGTACACCACAATCATTAAAAGATTTGAGTGATATTGTTGTTAATTATTTAAAAGGTGATTTAAAATCTTTACCTTGGTCTGATGGTAGTGTTGGTGAAGATACTCAAGTAATTGTTGATAATTTAGTTGAATTAAATAGACATGGATTTTTTACAATGAATTCTCAACCTTCATTAAATGCAGTTAAATCATCTGATAAAACTTTTGGTTGGGGTCCTAAAAATGGATATGTTTATCAAAAACAATATTTAGAATTTTTATGTCATAAAGATGTTATTTCTGAATTATTAACAAAAGTTGATAAATATAATTCAGAACAAGGTGATTCTACATCAGCTATTGTATCATATTATGCAGTTGATAAAGATGGTCATTTAACATCAAATTGTAAAGATGATGATATTAATGCAGTTACTTGGGGAGTTTTTCCTGGTGAAGAAATTTTACAACCAACTATAGTTGAAAAAACTTCATTTTTAGCTTGGAAAGATGAAGTTTACAGAATATTTTCTGAATGGGTTAAAGTTTTAAATAGTAATTTAGTTGAAGCTGATACTCAAAAAATTAAAGGATTTACTGAATTAATGACCAAATTCAGTGATGATTATGTTTTATGTAATTTAGTCAATAATGATTTTATTGTTGATAATTGCACCCTTTTTAATTTAATTCATGATTTAGATGTTAAAGAATTAGTTTAAAAAATTTTTAACGCAAGGATTTTTTAAGAAGAAGAAGAAGAAGAAGAAGAAGAAGAAAAATATAGAAATCAAGCCTTCAACATGTGCTTGATATTAATGAAAACTTTCAACATTAGTTTTCATATCTTTAGCGTAATCCCTAATGAGTTTTTAATGATTTTATTTTTTTAACGATTACGGAACTTTTTGCATATTATTATTCATTTCAACAATTGTAAATTTTATATTTTAAACAAAAGTATTAATGGTTTTATTATTAATGTTATTTATTCCTTGTGTGTATTTGGCATCCTCAACGGTATGGTTTAGTTTTTTTAAATAGAATAGATTGTATTTATATAAATATATATATTCTGGTTACGGATTGATATTATTATCTGAGATCTCTGTATTGCAAAAAAGAACACTAGCAAAATAAAAACCGTTTCCTGTATATAGGGGTTATACATATTACTACAACTTTTTTTTGATTGGTTGTAAATTTTTTCTTTAGAGAGCAGAAAAGAAAAAATATCCAATCGTTAAACTCAACTTAAATATCAGATTTGTTTATTTATTTTATTAACCTTTAAACACACACATATATATATATAAATAATGTCAGGAGGTCCAGTTCCAGTTTGGAAGAAATATACAACCAGACCACAAGGTATATGGGAAAAAATAAGACAATTATTAGTCTTGGTACCAAATAGATCATCAGGTAATCCATTAGTTTCATTATTTAGACAAAGTCCACCAGGGGATAGAATTCAAGATGCAAAAAATTATAAAGATCCAATAACTGTACCAGCAGGAGATATTAAAGGAAATCCATATTATAAAAGAGATTATAGAAGAAATTATCCACAAATTCATGGATTTAATCAAACTAAAGTTTCAGGATTATTAGAATTAGGTTCTGTTCAAAATCCAAGAATTTCAATTGGTGAAAAAGGTAATAAAGAATTAGCAAATTTTACAAATGGTAAAGATGATATTAGTTTATCTGTAACTTTTAAAAATTTACCTGAAAATATTATAAATGGTGAAATATTAGGTAAAAAAGGTGAACCATTAGTTGCACCAAGTTTAAATAAATTTAAATGGGAAATTTTACCAGAACTGGTTCATGGTATGTATACTGATAAATATCCATGTCGTATTTTTACTGAAAAAAAAGTATCACCAACAGCAACAACTAGTTCTTAATTAAAAGCATTTTTATATAGTATAATAATATATATATTCATTCATTTTTTTTAAAATATAAATTTGGTCTAAAACTAAATTGTGGAAATAAAATAGGTAATCCATATAAACCAAACCAACATGATAAATATTCTATTATTGAATTATATTGACATTCTGATTGATCTTTTAAATGTTGTTTTAAAGTTTTTAAAGTTTCACAAGGATGTATTTGCAACCAAGGTTGTTGTAATAAATGGTGATCATTATATGATATTAAAACTTTTTCATTTATAATTAATATATCATTCTTCAATTCTTTTAATGTTATTAGTTTATCATCTATATATAATTTACAATTAAATAAAGGAGTTTGATAGAAATCATCGTATGATATTATAAAATCTAATTGTAGATTAAGATTAATTCGTAGACTTGTAAATGTATATAATTTATCATGAGGTAATTTTTTAATATAATTATTAATTATTTTAAAATCAATTGAGCAATAAAGATTATTCAAAAGTAATTCATTGAATTGTTCTATATTATTATTGAAGTCTTTATTGGTTATATTCATTAATCAAAAGAACTTTACTGTTAATTTTTTTTTTTTTTTTGTTTTGTTAAGTTTCTACATACAATTTTATTATATTGATGTCATAATATACATAACGTATTAATATTAAACAATTAAAAAACTATATAATAATAACTATAATCATATTTAGTAGAAAAGACTAGAATTACTTAATCCTGATGATCTTGACAATTGAACTTCTTTTTTTTATTTGTGGAATTCTTTGATCTACTTATCAATCACATTATCTTGATAGAGAGAATTCATTAAAACTCATATTATACCTTTTTTAAAATCATTTATATTAATTACCTTCTTTTTTTTTTGTTTTTTTTTTATAATCACAGCTATTCAATGTGTAGAATATCATCTTCTTCTAATTGTCGTTCAGTAGTAGTATTATCTCTTACATAGCCCCCAGTACTAAAACTCATTATTGTATTCTCCTTGTTTCAATTATATTCAAGAAATAAATAAAATTAAATAATAATAATAAAAAAAAAAAAAAATTTAAAAAACGATAGATAGTAATTAGATATTCAATAACTAATTAATCAATTTAGTTATTGTTCTGCCTTTTCCTTAGTTTCTGATCCTTCTAGTTTAGATTCAGTATTATTATTATTATGATTAATTTTATTTGGTGTAGCTTCATGTAATAAACCAGATTTACCATTCAAAAAAACTTGAGCATTACTTGCACTAATTGAATTTCTATTTGACATTTCTTTCATTCTTTCAGCATTTGGATGTCTCATTGGTATTGCTCCTCCACCTAAATTATTTTTAATACCACTTTGTTTTTGCATAGCATAATCTCCACTATCAAAATATTTTTTATCTTGAAATTTTGATGTTAAAATTTGTTGAGTTGTTGGTAATTTTCCATACATTTTATAAATTTTTAATTCTTGTGGTGATAATTTTGATAAATCTAAATGTTGAGTATTTGGTGGTGGTCCTAAAGGATCATCTTCTGTATATTGAGATGATGACATGATTGATAATGATGTATTTTATTGAATCAATTGAATTGAATTTAATGAACTTAATTTAAATGGATTTAAGGTATTTCTGTTCTATTTGATTGAATGAAATTGGAATTGGAATTTGAATTGATTTGAAAGTTGATGTTGATGATTAATCACAGCAAGTAAAAAGAGAGAGACAACGTTGTAATAATTAGCGGCGTATGTGGTGACTGACTAAGGTGAGTGTGTGGTATGGTGTGTACAAGTGAGCAAAAAAAAAAATAAAATAGTGAAACAACCAAAAATATATTCATAGCCAGACAAAAAATACAGCCCTTGGTTGTAATTATCAAATCATGAATAAACAAGTTGATAATTTAAGAAAATTAAGAGCTACTTTACAAGCAATTAAAGAATCTACTGATAAAATCCTTAAAGATATCGAGATTTCAAATTCTAATAATCAAGAATTATTAAATGAATCAATCAAACTACAAAAAAATATTGAAAAGAAAAATCATTTAAAATAAAGAACTATCTTTATATTTTCATCTATCTATATATATATATAAAATATGCAAAAAAATTTATGATAACTTTTCATTTATTGATATATTTGGGAAATACTTATGTTTACCAGATTTAGTTTCAATTTTATAATTTTGATTAATTTTTGATAAATCATTTTTATTTAATTGAATAATTTTAGATAATTGATTTATATTATCTAATAATAATTGACTACTTTCAATTAATTCTTGATACCAAATTTTAATATTTGAATTATTTATAAAATTTAAATTATCATCATCAAAATTTATAAAATTTTTATATAAATCATGAACAATTATTAAATTATTTTTAGTTTTAGCTAAAATTTCAATACATTTCATTAAATTTGTAAAATTATTTGAATCAGATTTTGTATTTAATAAAATTTTTTCATATTGTTCAAAAGTTGGAAAATTTGGTATACCAATTGAAGACCAAGGTTTCATTCTAAGATAATATAAATTTTTAAATGATGTTAAACTATTTGAAGGTTTATTAAAATTTATTAAATTTAATTTTGATAAAACAATTAAATAATTTAAATTACAACTTATTAATAATTTTAAATTTTCAAAAGATTTAATTAAATAATTTGAATTATATTTAATTGAATTTTCAATTTTTGGTAATTTATTAATTAATAAATTTTGATGTAAATTTTTTAAATCATTTTTTTTACTACCATTTTTTAATTTTTTAATCTTTTTAGGTATTATAGTATTAATATATTCAATTTTACCATATAAAATTTGTTCAATTCTATTTTTTAAATGATCTAATAAATTTAATAATAAATATTCTGAATACCAATAAATTAAATAAATTTCAAAATTTTGATAAATTTCTAATTCAAATCCATTTAATAATAATTCAATCATCATTTTAATTTTTGTATAATAAATATATGAAGTTACACTAATTGATAAATCTCCAGTTTTATATTCATCACCAATTTGATAAGTATTATACATTTCAATTTCAAATGATTCCCATGCAACTTGTAAAGTATCCCATAATATTAAACCTTTTGATAATAATTGTTGCAGACGACAAGGATTTGCTCCATAAATACATAAATTATGATATATCCCACTTTCTAAATCATCTAAAAGTTTAGAACGTTGTAATAAAATATCATGTCTTATAGATTCTTTAACTTGAGATAATAAATGATCTAAATTATCATTTAAAATTATAGTATTTTCACCAATTAAGTTATTTACTAAATTTATTGATATATTAGATAAATTATATTCAGTTGATCCAAATAATGATTTATCATCTCTAATAAAAAATAATTGAAATAAACCTCTTGCAAATACAGAAAATTTTTTTATTGGAAATTTTATATTATAATTTAAATAATCTAATAATTGATTAATTGATTGAATTTCATTAGCTTGATTAACTAATGTATAAATTGTTTGAAATAATTTTTGTAAATGATCCCAAGTTATATCAAGATCAATATCACTTAATTCAGTTGGAATATTTCTATTTTCCATATCAACTTGAATAAATTTTGAAAAACATCCAATTGGTATTTTATCTTGATTAAATTCAATTTTTTTTAATTGATTAATTTCTTCAATACTTTCAAGACAAAATTCAAATAATTTTGCATGTTCTTCTTTCTTCATAAAATTTATATTTATTTTTAATATATTATTTTCAATCATATTTAAATTTTTAATAATTTTTAATTGATTAATTAATATTTCTATATATGATTTATTATTAATTTCCTCTTCATTTGATAAAATCCATTCAATAGTATCATTAATTTCATCAATTATAAATTGTGGTGAAATATCTTGTAAAAAATTAAGATTCATATTTCTTGTAGTTAAATCTTCTTCTTCATATAATAAACTATTCGATATATTAATTATAAATCCTATTAATTTACATAAACCCATTATAAAAATTTTTAAATTTTTATGTAATAATAAATATTCAAAATTCTTTTCATATTCTTTATGTTCAAGTCTTGAATTATAAAATGAACATTGATCAAAAATATTATTTTCTTGATTTTTTAAATAATTTTCTAATAAAGTTTGAACATATCTACAACTTAATATAGTAACTGGTAAACTATCTTTTTCTAACCAATTAATTAAACATTTAAATAATTTTGTTTGAATATTAATTATACTTTCAATTGATTGAGGTTTTGAACAATCAAACATTATTTCATCTTTCGTTAATTCTATAATTCCTGTATCCAATCTTGGATTTAAAACTTCTAATGCTCTTGTACCCTCTAATAATTCAAATGGTGGTGATTTAATTACTTTATTATCTTTTATCGTACTTGCCGATTCAAAAAATTTGGTTGTAATATCAATTAATTCATCATTATGATTATCGTTATTAATTTTTAATTTATCTGAAAATATATTTATTAGTAATGAATATTCTTAGAAAAAAAGCAAATTGCACTTCACAAATTACTAATTATATACAAATTTTACATACCCATCGATAGTAGATCCATTGTGTTTGATATATGTTGAAATGAAATCTAATTGAATATCGTAATCTTAAGTTAAAAATTTTTTTTCTTTTTGATTTCTCTGATTCTTGATTTTCCATACTTTCAAATCGTGTGGCAATCAGCACCAGAAAAAAAAAAGAACAATAAAAATCAAAAAATTGTTGGAGTGTATTTATCGTTTACAACAACGCCATTCTTTGCTACCACCTGGACCAAAAATTTCCAAAAATTATTATTGCATCCAACGATCAAAAATTCTTGTCAGCCAAGGTTCGGACAATTAATTTTTTTATCTAAACCAAAATCGAATGGAAAACCATTTATTTTTAAACAAAAAAAAGTTAAAATATCAAATATTTTTGATTCTTTTATAAAAAATTATTTATTATTTTTTATCAGATTACAATATAATAATTCAAAATGCGGACTTTGCAACCAAAGCCATCTCGGGCGAATGATATTTTGAATACAAAAATATAAAAACTTTTTGGGCAAAACTTTAGATATAGTAATCTACAGATAAGTAAAAACTTAAGTAAAACCCGTAACCTAAGTGAAATTTATCAGCGTATGCGGTGAAAACTAAACCTCTCGTGCGGTGTTTAGAAGAAATGGGCAACGTGCTTGAAAATTAATTTTGCATGTTGCATCTATTAATTAAAAACAAAACAAAAATTTAGATTTTTAAAAAAGAACAATAAAGTTTTCTCGATGTTTCATCAGAAGATCTTATAGATTAGGAAATATTGTTTATATAAACGGACTAACTAAGTTTGAATATGAATATGTTATCAAATATTCTTAAAAATTAAATAATAAAACCAATGGGCTAAACGTTTTTTAAAACAATTTTTTACATGTTGTTAAATTAAGAAGATGATGATGCACACTTATATAATATAAAAATATAGAATGAAGAGGCATAGATATCGGAGGTTTGAAAAATTATACAAAAACCTTATAAAAAAAGAAATGCCACAATTTCTGTAATGTATATAAAGTTTGAAATAGCTATCATGTATATAAGTTCTGATTGAAAAATATCGATGATGAAATCAAACCAACAGTTACTGAGATAAAACAAATCATACTTAATCAGTATATTCTTTTCGTAAATGTTGACTTCTAGATTATTTCAAAATAGAAATAGAATCAAAAGGTGAAATGACTACAGTGGTATATCATCAAAAAAATATTGCATCTATTAAGAAATTGGGGTCATTGTTTCAAATTGGTAATGAGAGAGCCGCGTGGTGTTACTGCGTTTGGTACCAGGTGGTGCGTGTGTCGACCGAATAAAAGAAATTTTTTTGGATTTTTTTGTTTGATTACTAATTAAATTTTTCTTCTATCGTTTTCTTAGAAGTTAAAATATTAATATACGTTATAAATATTATATGTACATAATGGAACTATGTATAATATTATATTGTATTATATTATATTGTACTCAATCTGTATGATATAATAATATAATTCATATAATATTATTATTGTAATTAACGCATTTTCTAATACAAAAAATTTTCTGTTTAGTTTTACTTCACTTTTCTTTCTTTAGTTCCAAACTATTGAAACATATCTTTGTTTATTTGAATAGAAATCAAGTTTATTGAATTATCAAACTTATCCCTTCCTATTGTTAACTGTATCCACAACTTCCCCTGTGTGATTTTTCAACTTTTTTTTGGTTTTTTTTGGGCTTGAATATCTTTGATATTTTTATATTTCATCAAGAATTATACTATTCACGTACAATAACAACAAATAACTATTTAAACGTTTATTAACTTCATTATCATCATCGTCATAAGTTATTTTTTTAAAATATCTTCAATAAATCACGTAAAAACATTTTATTAAAATTTGGTGTTCCTTTCCTTACATTTTAATCTAGAAAAATAGAAAAAAAATATTCACGCACCACCACCCCTCCCCCCCTAATCTACGCCATCAAACATTTCAAATTATTTCAAATTTAACAACACTTTTTTTTTGTATTATAATCATTAATTTTAATAATAATCATGGCTGAAGTTAAAAGAAATTATTCCGATATGGCAACTCCTATCGATGATGAAAATAAGAAACTTCATACTAAACCAGGTAGAAAACCACTTGATACCGAACCAAAATCAAAAAGAACTGCTCAAAATAGAGCTGCTCAAAGAGCTTATCGTGAACGTAAAGAACGTAAAATGAAAGATTTAGAAGATAAAGTTAAATCATTAGAAGATGCTCATGTTCAAGTATTAACTGAATCTGATTTTTTAAAAGCTCAAGTTGATATATTAAAAAATGAATTATCTAAATATAGAGGTGGTAATACTGATTTTTCTGATTTAAATTTGCCCACAAAAGTTGGTCATTTATCAAATCCAAATACTACAAATAATAATAATAATACAAGTAGTAGTCCAGATTCTACATTTTCTCAACAACCACCACAAAATAAACATCAAGATTCTTCAACTTCTGTATCTACTAAAAGTTCAATATCGGATAAAGTTTCAAATAGTTCATCAGTTTCAAATAATTCGCCAGGTTATTCATTTGATTTCCCTTGGTCTAAAGACAATTTACAAAAACAAAAGCTACAACAGCAACAACAGCAACAACAGCAACAACGTAATCAAAGAAATATTAATAATGAACAATTACCAGATTTAATTCTGGGTTCTTCATCTTCAACAACTCCATTAAATGACAATTTATTAGTATCCCCGGAATCAATTGGTTCAGTACCTTCAACAAATCATATTACTCATAATATTTCTACTAATTTAGATTTTACAAATAATTTTGAAGAAGAAATTGATCCATTTTGTTCTAAATTAGGTGAAGCTTGTGGTAATAAAGAAGATCCAGTACCAAAATATAAAAGAAATGATTCATACCCAAAATCAACTAAATCTCAATCTACTAATTCTCCATACCCAAAACAACCAACAAATAACCAACAACAACAACAGGAATCATCAAATGTACAACAAAATATTGATTATGTAAATGATCCATTTTTTAATGGTGTTGCATCTGATTTTAATTTCAATTTTAATTTAGATGATAAATCAAAAACTGGTAATTTAAATGATGATCCATTATCTTTTCTTAATGATAATAACTTTGATGTTTCATTAGCATTTGGTGATCCAAGTCCTTTAAATAAAGATGAAATCGATCCAATAGCATTATTAACAACAGAAGAATCAATTTATGATCCATTAACTAATAAACAACAACAACAAAATACTAATAATAATAGTACTGATGATATACATTCAAATTTTGATTTTAATGAATTTGTTAAAAGTGCAGTACCAATTGAGACTTCACTTCATAAATCATCAACTCCACATCATAGAGCCGATAATAATAATAATAATAATAATACTGATGATGATAATTTTGTTGTACCTGGACCTCCATCAACTATGAAATGTAGTGAAATTTGGGATAGAATAACTGCTCATCCAAAATATACTGAACTTGATATTGACGGTTTATGTGATGAATTAAAGAGTAAAGCTAAATGTTCAGAAAGAGGAGTTGTTATAAATACTGCTGATGTCAATCAATTATTGGAAAGTTTTAAAAAATAATAGATTAATTTATGGAAAATCGGAAATATAAGTAAAAAAAAAATAAAAATTTAAAAAAAAAAATTAAAAAAATAATCAATTTTGAAGAGTTTTGTCTTTATGTATTTATATATATTATAGTAATTTATTATTTATATACGGTGTGAAAGAAATGGATACAATTTTAAAAAAAATAACACAAAATTCTTCAATCAGTCATTGAAATATCATAATCAACATCTTCTTCTTCTTCTAATAATTTATCTATTTCATCTAAAGATTGTTGAACTGCTTTATTTTTAGTGAGATCGGTTGGATTATTATCTTCAATTTCTTGTACATCAGCCATTTCTTCATCTTCATCTTCATCTTTGTTAGAAATTTTATCATCAGGTGTTAATTCTTTATTTTCAAGTTTTGATGATGATGCTTCTACATCTTCTTGTTCTTCTTTATCGGTTTCTTCAGCATTTGAATTTATATCAGAATTTGTTCTAATCAGCAGTACTGCATCAACAAACTTATCAGTTGAAACTGAATTTGTATCAGATTCAATATTTTTATTTATTTCTTCATCTTCTAATTCTTGTAATATAGAATTTGTATTTGATCTACTAAAACTACTATTATTACTCCTGCTATTATTTTGTTGTTGTTGTTTTAATTCTAATTCTTTTGATAATTCAATTTTTTCATCAATTGATTGAATAAATAAATCCAAATTTTTTTTAGTCTTTAAATCTAATTGAAATTCTTCTTTTGATTGATTATCAATTAAACATTGTTTTGATTCATCTAATGAATTTTTTAAACTTATTAATAAATTTGAATTTAATTTTTCAGATATATAAAAATTTTTCAAATTATTTATAATTGATTTTTTAACTAATTTTGAGGTATCTTGTTCAAATGCTTCTAATAAATAAACCAATTGCCAACAATGTGATCTAGCTGAATCTATTTCATCTTGATTTAAATGAACTAAATGATTTGGATTACACCAATTGATTAATTGTAAAATAATATTATTTGGTGATAGATTATTTAATTTTAATTTAATCTTGTGTTTGATTTCTTCTGATTCTTCGTCATAATTTAAAAAATCCGAACTTTCATCAAATAATCTATATATGACATCACCTGTAACACTAGCTAATCTAAATTGATGAGATGGATGAGAAAATGAATAAACTGGTATACAAAATGCTAAAATTTGTTTTAATTCTGGATTTTCTTCAATTGTTGGATAAAAATAAATTAAAATTAATGCTTCAAATAAATTCTTTTCAATTTGAAAATCAGAATTATCATCTTCTTCGTCTTCTTCTTGTTTCGGATGTTCTAGTGCTAAAAGTTCATCATTAGATTTTCTTGATGCTGAATTAAAAATATCTGCAAGAAATAATTTACATAATCCTTCAGCTATAACACATTGTAATTTAATTGATCTACTCGTAATTGCTTTATAAAATAATCGACAATATTTGAATTTTTCTTCACGATCCAATATTGAAATTCCATAAGTTGATAATATATCAATAATCGCTTTTATACCAATAATTTTAACTTTATCATTTGAATTCTTAATATATTTTAAAAATGAACTTACTGCCAATTTTGCAATATCATGATCAATTAATGCATATAATCCAAGACACTGTAATCCAAGGATATGTAAAGTTTCATCATCTCTTTGCTGAAGTGCATAATTGACAATACCAGAATATATTGATTCTAATGATAAATGTTGATCTAATCTTTCTTCAATTAACTCCAAAACATGTTGAGTTATAATCAAACATCTTAAATAAATATCTTTCGGTATACCATGACTAGTTTTTCCTCTTTTGCTTTGTTTATCTTCTTCTTCTTCTTCGTCGTCATCATCCTCATCATCTTGATCGAATGTATTTGCAGCAGAATGAAACACTTCTTCATCATTATCTTTAGAATCTCTTATATCAGTAATAACTTCAACTGCCATGGCGACAAAATCTTTTTCATTAATCGATATTTTTTTCAATACTTTCAATGCTACTGATATTAAATCATTTGGTAATTTGTCTTCAGTAATTGTAGTTCTAATTAATTGTAACATTTTTCTTCTACCAATTTCATCAACAAAATCAAATTCAACTGATACTAAAAGTAATTGAAGAATAATAAATTCTAAATCATTAATTTCATCTTCAAATGTTAAATAATCATGTTTATCATCTTGTTCAAAATCATTCAATTTTTGAAGCTTAGCTTCTTTTGTTTTGATTAATTCGATTTCATAATTTTTAAATTCTTCTTCTAATTTTTTAAAACTATGAATTTTTTTTCTCTCTACCTCTTTTCTATCTTTGATATTTGATGTTGTTTTATGGATAGCATCTTTTAAATCTTGTTTGGAAAAATCAGCAATTTCATTTATTATAATTTCACCTTCTTCATATTTTAATAAATCTTCTAATTTACCTTTACCAGTATCAATTTGTTTAATTCTTTCTTTCATTAATTTAATAGCATTAGTTGATTGCGTTATTGTAAAACTTAATTCACGTAATCTATTTTCTTCATCATGACCTTCATTTTTCAAACGAATCAATTCATTTTCTAAATAATATAATCTATTACTTAATCTCTCATTTTCTTGTTTATATAATTCCCAATTTTTGATAAGATCATCATTCTCATGTAATAATTTCACTCTCAAATTTAAACAATTTTCTAAAGTTTGTGCTAAATCAATAGCTTCAGGAAAATTGGAATAAGTTAAATTATGTAATTGATTATCATTACAATAATAATAAAATGATTTCATCAAGAATGCTTTTTCAATGGTTAATTCATCACAATAAGGTTTATCAATTTTAATATCTTGCAAAATATCTGGCTTATTCTTAAAAAATATTGTAATTGCTTTTTCAGCAATTTCAGTTTCTCTAGGATTTAATAATTCAACAAAATCAAATATATTTTCTTTAACTAATTCAAACCAATCTGAACATAACATTCTTATAGCTGCTGATTGTACATTATCATCACGATCATTTAAACCCCATTTCAATAAAAATTCTCGAGAACTATTAAATTTAGTACCTTCTATACCATTTAATTCTCTTGATATTCTTGAATATATTAATTTTCTATTAGTACTATTAACATCTCTTGCTCTTTCTAATATGTGAGGTAAAGTTAATGTATTCTTTTTCAAATTTAAATAAGCAGCTCTTCTAACTTCTGCATTTTCATCATGTTTACTCGAGTTAACTAAATGTTTCATAAGTTGTTTTGTTGATACTTCTGAAATACCTTCATCATCACCTTCAGTTTTGAAGTCATATATTTGAAATTTGGATAACGCAACGACGGTAACTATTCTTACAGTTGGTTCTCTATCTTGTAATCTTTTGGTTAATGAAATGAATAATACTTCAAAAGTATTTGTATCGATTTCACCGATATGTTCAACCAAATAGGATAATATTTGTACTACTCTATAACGAACCAGTTTATCTTTTGCTTCTATACCACGTAATAAATGATTGATCAAATATTCAACAAATTCTGTAACTGGAGAAACATTATTTTCATCAATAGCCTCATCTTGTTCTTCTTGTTCTATTCTTTTATCATTTTCTTCATTATTTAAAGTTCTAACAAATGCGGAACAAAATTTAGATATTCTATCAGCATTCAATTCACCTTTCTTTAAAGGTAATACCTTATTGATTAACTTAGTGAACCATAACATAAAGAATTCTAATTGATTTATCTCTATTGCCTTATAAAAGATATTCTTAATAACAATTACTAATTTTCTTTGACCAGATATATTCATTTGTGCATCTTGAAAAACATGAGTCATGGCATTTTTGATCTGGTCTGTATTGGTAAACTTCTTTATTGACGCCAATGTTGGCTTTGGTTGACGTTCCATGATGAATAGAAGTGATGGTGAAATGTGGTTGTCTGGGTTTGTTTATGTTTATTTTTTTTTTTTTTGATGTTATATTTTTTTTTAAACGTGTAAGTGATCCACCGAAAAAAAATATAAAGTAAAACAAGATTAAAGAAATATTACGCGGCTTGTAAATTAGGGGGTAAAAAAGACTACAACTTTTTTATAGTTCAGGATTGAAAGAAATATATTAAACTTTACGAAAACCTAAAATTATAAAATTATAGAAAGACCGAAATTATAAAACCTAAAATACCATAACCAATAGGTGATCTGTAATTGATGAATATTTAAGTATTAATGAAATGAATTTAAACACAGCATGTTTATTTTTCTTAATCACAGCAGTTAATAGCTTCAATGACAACAATTTCAACTTGTGAACAGCAAGCATCAATAGAAGCATCATATAATTTGAAAACACCACAATCATCGACAGCACATTTCCAGAAAGTAGTACAACCATTCAAAGCTAACAAATAATTATAATCTTCATAAACAACTGACCAGCCTGAAGTATATAAAGCATCTGGTTGAACTGGATTATCAAATTGGAATTGATGATTAGCAACAATTTCTCCAATTCTACCTTCTTGATCAGTTAAAATTGAATCACATAATGTAAAAGTGTAAAGGGTATCTGATTCACAAACAGTACAATAAGGAGCAGTATTACAACAAGTACCATCACTTCTTTTAACAACTCCAGTAGCAGTAGCAGTAGCACAATTACAATTTGTACAAGTAACAGTAGCACCTTCTGGTCCACCAAATTCTAATTGACCATCACAAATTTCATAAATAAGATCGTAAATACAATTTGAATCACATTCTTTAACAGCTAATGCAATTGGAAATGGCAATGTAATAACACCTTCACAAGTTCCGCTAACTGTTGTACCTAATGGTTTGCCTAAAACTTTACCTGATAATGGTTCAGCTAATGGTTTACCTGATGTTCTAATTAATGCAGCATTTGAAACTGAGATTAAAGAAAATAAAGTAGCAGTTGAAAATTTCATTGTGTTTGAAGTTGTTATTGAAGTTGTTATTGATGTAAAAAAAATTTGATCAAGAATTCAGAGATTTCAAGTTCAATTTATAGTTTTTCATTTATTAACGAATTATCTTTTATAAATTGGATTACTTGTCTTTCTTGTATATCTTTTATATATATTTGAATCTATTGTCTATTAAATTTTTTTTAGTTTTATTGTAGTAATGAAGTGTTGACTGCAAAATATTGTTTCTCTTTTCCTTTTTTGCGTACTTTTTACAACGGGGATATTAAACCAGAAAAGGACCAACATACACACGATATTTTACTACCCACATGAAAAATCCTTAGAGTATTTTATAAAACGATTCTTGATTTCTTTATTATACATTTAGATAAATTTATTTATTGGTTATTAAGTCAGGTTTAACTGGTATTTTTAGAATATAAAAATTCTATTAAAGATCTTCATTATAGCTATCTATTTTTATGAATTTGTATTACCAACTCAAGTTTCTACATAGCTAGTTTTACAGAGAATGGTTAAATTAAATTTGATAATAATACAACACAAACCTAAGATTTCAAAGTTTAAAATTCTTTTGAATTGATCATTTCTACAGGGAAAATTTGATTGTAATGACAATAATGTTAAGGGCGGTCCCGTTTATAAAAACTAAAAAAATTAAAAACTGTAGTAATTGAATATATTGAGTGATCTCATATTTTTAATTTACAAAACAATAATTTAGTGTTTAGGATTTCAAAAAATGTTATTCTATTTATGTTTGTTTACAATTATCTATCATTTTTCCACCAAACTAAACAAATCTAATTTTTTTTTAATATTTTTCACAATCAATTAATTTGAATCTTTTTATAAAATTCACTTGGTTATGTGTTTACAGTGGCTTACCATAATCTAAATATAACTTCTGTTCTAAATTAACAAATTTTGTTTTCATGTGTGATGTGATCTGTTTATATGAAATCATATTTCATGATATTTCATGAGTTATTAGTGTTAATAGTTTTAAGATTTGTTCAACTATACTACAATACAGTAATAATTTACTATTATATATTACTTTCATTATATATACGCGTATAAGCCTTTAGAGAATATAACTTGTGTGTATGATTTTGTTGGTTAATTAATCAGTGCTACCTTGAAAAATTTATAAGGAATAGGGAACGAAGTAGAAAAATCAATACAAAAAAGTTACTACTATTTCTATTTCTACTTAGTGCATCTTGATGTGAAACTAATAAAAGTGACAATACAGAGAAAGAATATAGATAATAAATTAAGTTACAGAAAAATAAAGATTACATATATATAATAGCTTCTAAATTTAAAGTAATCTCATTGATGAGATCAAAAATCAAAAAAAGAGTAATCTATATGATCAAGACAACAATTTGGTTTAAATTTCCCTTCTACATCTTTCCGAATTCTACCTATTTTTGTTTTACAAGACTGTGTGTGTAGACTTTTTCATTTTATATTACATATTATTTGCAACTATGCTGAAAACTTGTTTAGGACGCAAAATGAAAAAAAAAAATTTGCTTTTTAAGAAATGATACAAACATCTGCGGGAATCAGGAAACTGTGAAAATATTTTAATGGATTATGCATCACTAAGTATTAATTTAAGTAATTTATATGATTCAAATGTATTTGAATTTTTGATTGGAAGAAGAAACTGCTAATAATTTAATCGGTCTTTGAATACTATTTGTAGCGATATTATTGGTCGTTTCAATTAAAATAGTTAAAAATCCAAGAAAATAATTTTATTGAAGGAAGTTTATCTGTCCATATAACAAATCATCAAAAATCTGTTCTATTTGCTTATTCTGGAATTAATGCTGTAAATGAAATTGAAGTTGGTCCCTTCTTTAAATGAAAGTTCAAATTCTCGGGGCTCGCGCCGATACCGAAAAATATTTAGTGGATTCAAAAAGGTTCCAAAAATTATTTAGATATTGCAGTAGAAGGGGTTAAAAAACTTGTACTCAATTTATATTAGAAAGAAAGAAAATTCTAAATTCAAGAAACTACGATTAACAAAGATGATAGTAACAAAATCCATTAAAGAATAATCTCTCTATATATAATCTTATTAAGAATGCTAAACAACTGCACAACCAATTGATTTTAAAAAACCTCAACGTAGAACTGGTTGTTAATTCGATATTTATCCATTAAGATAGCGTAATATATATAGAACTATTGTAGGATACGGAGTTATCTAATTTGGAAGTACGTTTAAATCTGCCAGCGAAATTGGCGCAAACTCTTCTAATATAATCCAATTGAAATCAATTTAAATTTTAATTCTAGTTTTTATTTATAGAAACCTTAATAAAAACAAAAAAAATGAAATTATAGGACAACGATCCGATTAATTTTGAATAATGAATTAATAGAGAGCACTCTAGTTAATTTTTATTTAAATGTAACCAAATCCTTTTTGTATTATTAAGTTTTATTTTTTGTCTTCAAAACCATCAATCCTAATGACTTCATCAGTTGAAAATAAACGTTCATCAGTTGATAAAATCAACGAAAATAATTTTCAGACTTTTTCAAATACATTCGATGCCGTTGAAAAAGCAGTTTATGCAGAAAAATCAATTGGTGTTGAAAAAGCTGAATTATTAGCTGCTCAATGGACCCACGCCTTTTGGTATAAAGTAATCTTAGGTGTTTCAACATTGTGTGTTGGATATGCTTATGGTTTAGATTCAAATACTAGATATATTTATCAAGGTTATCTTACTGCTAATTTTAAAAGACATTCTTTATTAACTACCGTTAATGCCATTAATGGGGTTACTGCTGCTGCTTCACAACCTATTTATGCAAGATTATCTGATGTATTTGGTAGATTAGAATTATTTATTGTTGCTACATTATTTTATGTTGTTGGTACCATAATCGAATGTCAATCACCAAATATTAATGCTTATGTTGCTGGTTCAGTTCTTTATCAAATTGGGTTTAGTGGAATAATTATTCTTTTAGTATTTATCTTATCTGATTTCTCGTCTTTAAGATGGAGATTGTTTTTTACATTAATTCCAGCATTCTCATCTATTATTAATACTTGGGTCTCGGGTAATGTCACTGCGGCTGTTGGTCTTAATTGGGGATGGGGTATTGGAATGTGGGCATTTATTTTCCCATTATCGTGTATTCCATTAGTTTGTTGTATGATTCATATGCGATGGTTAGCAGGTAGAACTGAAGATTGGAAAATTTTCAAACAAAGAAAAACTAAATTTCAAGAATTAGGTTATGTTGGTTTCGGAAAATATTTATTCTGGAGATTAGATCTTATTGGTTTATTATTCTTATCTGTTTCATTAGCTTGTTTATTGGTTCCATTAACTTTAGCTGGAGGTACTGGTGGTGATGATTGGAAAAAAGTTCATATTATCGTTCCAATATGTTTCGGTGGTTGTTTATTACCAGTTTTTGTTTTATGGGAAGTTATAGGTGCTAAAGAACCGATTTTCCCATTTAGGTTAATGAAAGATAGAGGTATTTGGTCTGCTGCAATTATCACATTTTTATTTGATTTTATTTATGCCGTTGAAGGTAATTTCTTTTATGTCGTGTTATTAGTTGGTGTCAATGAATCTTATAAATCAGCTACCAGAATCACCAATTTAGCAATATTTGTTTCTGTTGTTACTGGTTTAGTTTTTGGTTTATTTGTTGTTTATTTCATAAAATTAAAAGCTTTCGTTGTTTTTGGTTGTGCTATGTGGATGTTGGCATTCGGTTTATTCTATCATTTTAGATCTACTTTAAGTGCTCATTCTGGTATTATTGGTGCTATGTGTGTATTGGGGTTTGGTACTGGTTTTTTAACTTATCCAATAAATGTTAGTGCTCAAAGTTGTGTTTGTCATGAACATATGGCAATAATATCTTCTGTTTTATATACTACTGCTAGAGTTGGTTATGCCGTTGGTTCAGCAATTGCTGGTGCCATCTGGTCCCAAATTTTACCTAAAAAGTTACAGAAAGAACTTGATCATCTTAATAATGCTACTTTAGAAGTTGATGCTTATACAAATCCATATACTTATATTCTTGAATATTCATGGGGTAGTCCAGAAAGAGAAGGTGTTGTTTTAGCTTATGCTGATATTCAAAGAATATTAATGACTGTCTGTATTTGTTTTGTTGCTCCAATGATTATTTTTGCATTCTTTTTAAGAAACCATACCTTAACCAGAGATCAATCTATAGACCATATTGAAGAAGAAGATGATCAAGAATCAATATTTAGTTTTCTTAAAGATTTTAAATTTGGTTGTTTGAAATAGTCCTTATACTTCTCATTCCAGCTTGTCTTGGTATATTATATTGATTCAAATATTTCAAAGAAACTCTTCTTTTTATGAGATGTAAATATATTTTAAAAAGGAATACAACTATACTACAATAATGAGTTACTACTAAATATCCTATTTTTCTGATATATATATATTAATATTTTTCAACACAATAGTAAATGTGTGTATATTTTGTTTATACAATAGTAAATATTAAGTATATATGATTTAGTTGGTTAGTGATATCGCTGCTACCTTGAAAAATTTATTATATGGAGGGAACGAACAAAAAAATACGAAGACAAAAAAGTTACTCCTATTTCTACTGATTGCATCTTGATCTTCAACTAATTAAAGTAATCGTACTAACAAAGACGATAATATAACTAAATCACAAAATAAAGGTTACCTATATCTAAATTTAGAGTTATCTGATTCATTGATAAGATCAAATGAAAATAAAAAAAATTCTAAACGAACAAAACAATAGACGTATGTCAGAATATATTTAAAACCAGAGTTGCAATTAGATATGATACGTCGATACGATGGGACGAGTATCTCAGTCTAAATCTAGTTCGAACTTTTTCTGTTTAAAATTGAAGTACTTTGTGATATTTAAATAGTTGCATGGCGTCGTCGTTTAAATTTTTCTTCCATCGTATAACTTACTACTAATATTTGTTAATGTTCGTCGTTCCTGTAATAAAAAAAGCACAAAACCCAAACGATTAAGATTTCCTTTTTATTTTAGACATGTTCCTAATTGGGTAATTTTCTGCGGCTTCTTGACTATTTTAATTAAACACGAAAAAACAATAAATAAAATTTTCTGGTGCGTTGAAAAAATATTTATCAAAAATATTTAGATTAAATATTTCACTTTTTCCTTCCTTCTTTTTTTTTCTTTCTTTCTTCTTTTTTCATATAACTTATATATCTTTCAACCTATTCTTTCTTTTATAGATTCAACTCAAAAGTATATATTCAATCAACAATGTCTCCAATTCAATTAGCTGAAAAAAATCACGAAAAAGATAATAATTTCAATAAAGCCTTACATGGTGAATCTGTTAATAAAACTGGTTTATCTGCTTTAATGTCTAAATCAAAAGATGCATCAGAAGTTGCCAATGAAGGTTATTTTAAACATTGGGATGGTGGTGTTACCAAAAATGACGAAGATAAAAGATTAGGTGATTATTCTCAATTAACTCAACATTATTATAATTTAGTTACTGATTTTTATGAATATGGTTGGGGTTCTTCATTCCATTTTTCAAGATATTATAAAGGTGAAGCTTTTAGACAAGCTACTGCTAGACATGAACATTTCTTAGCCCATAAAATGAATTTAAATGAAAATATGAAAGTTTTAGATGTTGGTTGTGGTGTTGGTGGTCCAGGTAGAGAAATCACAAGATTTACTGATTGTGAAATTGTTGGTTTAAATAATAATGATTATCAAATTGATAGAGCTAACCATTATGCTAAAAAATATAAGTTAGATCATAAATTATCTTACGTTAAAGGTGATTTTATGCAAATGGATTTTGAACCAGAAACTTTTGATGCTGTTTATGCTATTGAAGCTACTGTTCATGCTCCAGTTTTAGAAGGTGTTTATTCTGAAATTTATAAAGTTTTAAAACCAGGTGGTACTTTTGGTGTTTATGAATGGGTTATGACTGATAAATATGATGAAACTAATGAAGAACATCGTAAAATCGCTTATGGTATTGAAGTTGGTGATGGTATTCCAAAAATGTATAAACGTGAAGTTGCTGAACAAGCTTTAAAAAACGTTGGTTTTGAAGTTGAATATCAAAAAGATTTAGCTGATGTTGATGATGAAATTCCATGGTATTATCCATTAAGTGGTGATTTGAAATTTTGTCAAAGTTTAGGTGATTATTTCACTGTTTTCAGAACTTCAAAATTAGGTAGATTTATTACTACTGAAGGTGTTGGTTTAATGGAAAGAATTGGTTTAGCTCCAAAAGGTTCAAAACAAGTTACTTATGCATTAGAAGATGCTGCTGTTAATTTAGTTGAAGGTGGTAGACAAAAATTATTTACTCCAATGATGTTGTATATTGCTAGAAAACCAGAAAATGCTAAATAAATTTAAAAATATAAAAAAAAATATAAAAAAACAATAATAATTAATAATACTATATATGTGTATATATTTATAAAGGTTGATTTTGTCGGTTAAATAAATAAATAAAAATAAATAATTTATGTATGATTATAATTATAATGGTTGCGAAACGGAGTTATATTCAATTCCAAATTCTTTTTTTTTTTTCTTGTTTATCATCATTTTCTTGTTTCCCACGTTTGAAATTCCATGACTTTGCCTAAATAGCAAACAATTAAAAAATTTAAGTTTCAGCGCAACTTACTTTCTTTAAACTTTTAGAATACATCAATTATCATTATGTCACCAACAGCACCACCACTTGAAAATCCAAATTTAGAAGGATATCAAATTGTTCGAGCAATGTGGAAAGAATATTATAATCAACGTCAAGGGAATTATATAGCAAGAAAAAAATGTAATGGATGTTATAATGATGATAAATTTGTTGTTTGGGCAGTTGCAGTAGCATCACAAGCAGTTGTTGATGGTGCAAGAATTTTCCCAGAATTAAAACCTTTAATTCAACCATCAATTGGAATTTTTGAAAAATATAGAAATAGAAGAATTGGTGGTTATTCAGCAGCTGAAAATTCAGGTGATGATAGAGATATTTATTATGATGATGATGCACAAGTTGCAAGTGCTATATTAACTGCTTATGAAGTTACTGGTGATAAACATTATTTAGATATCGGAAGAGATTTAGTAAGATTTTTAATGGGTGGTTGGAATAATGATCCAAATGCAAAAACTAAAGGGGGTATGTTATGGCATGTAAGTAAAACTTATTTAAATTCTTGTACTACTGCAGAAGTAGCTAAAGCATGTTTACAAATTTCGAAATTTATTCCTCAAGAATCTAGAGTATATATTGATTTTGCTATTAATTGTATTAATTGGCAATTAGCGGTATTACAAGATGATGGTGATAAATTAATTAAAGATGGTGTATCAAAAGATGATACCAATATTAACGATACTAAATGGTCATATAATGTTGGAACTACATTATCAGCTGCTTCACATATATATTATATTACTAGAGATAAACATTGGTTAACAAAAGCAACAGAATTAGCAGAAGCAGGTATTAATAGAGGAGTATTTTTTTATGATAGAGATTTCGATGATTCAAAAAGATATTGGAGAGATGCATCATATTTTAATCAATTATTAATTGAAGGTTTGGCTGATTATTTATTATATGTTGCTAATGATGTACCAGAAGATTTAGCTAATAAAATTCATGATGAAGTTGAACGTCATTTAATTATGTTTTATGAATTTATGAAAGATCCTCGTGATGGTATGTATATTCAAAGTTTTGAACCTCATAATACTTATAAAGAAGTTTATGATGCTAAATATCATAAATGGTTTGGTGATGGTAAACAATGGGGTTTAAAAGGTGAAGATAAAGATGATAAAGGTAATCCTGAAAAATGTTTAATGGGTTATGGTGCTGCTGCCAGAGTATTTTTTCAAGGTGCTAGAATTGTTCCAAAAATTAAAAATTATGAACAATAATAAAATAAAATTGTTTATAATATATATATTTTATATATTTATATATTAGGAATAAATACAGAAGGAATGTCTTTTATATTCTTTTTTTTTTTTGTAAGTCTATCAAATTTTTAATTTTGGTAAATTAAATGCTGGGGTAGTAGGTAATGCAAAATATGGTCTTTCTAATACAATAATTTCATCATGACCAAAATCATCAACTTTCATAATTGGACGATATTTTTCTGTTATCCAAAATGGTTTTGAATTTGTATAAGTACCATTTTCTTCAAGTTTAATTTGTTGTCTTAATTTATCTATTTCACTTTGATTTAAAGAAGTTTCTAAAATTTCAATATCTTGTTGCATATCTTCATCATCATCTTCGTCATCTTCTTCTTCATCGTCTTCTTCTTCATTAATTTCAATTGTTAATCCATCTCTACTTCTTTTCTTACCATTTGATGTATTTTTATAATATTTATTAATTGGTATATTCATAGTTAAATCAAAATAACATAACCATTTAGATCCATAAATCCATAATTTATCTTTTTTAATAAACATATCTTGAGGTTTATCATCTAAGTTAATAAATTGTTTTGGTAAAAATTCACTATTTCTTTTTGACCAAGGAGTTAATAAACCATCTTTTTCAGAATTTATAAAAAATTCAAAAATTTTATTTTCTTCTGTTATTACAAATAATTTTTCATCATTTAAACATTTAATTAAATGAGGGAATGTTGATAATTTACTAAGTATATGACCCTCTCCTTCGTTTTCTTCAATTAATGGATAAATTTCAATTAATCCATTAAATCTAGATATTATTAATTTTTCTTGATTTGGAGTTATTATTAAATTCTTTATTGATGGTGCAAATTCATATTGATTAAGTGATTGTTTTTTTGATTGAATTAATTCAATTTCTCCAATTAAATTAATTTTTAAATTCTTCATATTTATTTCAAATTTATAAATTTCTTCATTTGGTGATAAAATTAATAAATTGTTTTCATTATAAAATTTAATTTTTTTACCACCATCAATAATTGAATCAAAATCTTCATCTCTAAATTTTAAAACTTTAAATTTATTACCTAAATCTTCTAATTTAAAAAGTTTAATTGAATTAATTTTAGCAATTGCTAATAAATTATTTTTTTCATTAAAATCAACACTTGTAATATTTTCATCATCAGATAATGAAATTTTACAAACTAATTTATGTTTATAATCATTGTCTTCTTCATTTGAATTATTATTATTATTTTTTAAAATTTTCCAAATTTTAACTGTTTGATCTTGCCAAAATATAACTAATTTTTTATTCGGTATAATTAATGTATTTGAAATTTGTTGATTAATTAATAATTTTTTATATTTTCCATCATGAAATTGTAATACATCTTGAATAATAATTGATCTTTCAACACCTCCACTAATTAAAAAATTAAATTTTTTATTTTGAAAAATTGTCATTGATCTAATATCATTTGAATGTAATAATCTATTATAACTATGAACCCATTTTGAATTCTTTTTACTTTCTTTATTAGTAATTAAATCAAATTGATGAATTTTTCTATCAACACCTGCAGAATAAAATCTTTCTTCTTTTAAATCAGAAACTAAACATAATACATCAGCTTCATGAATTTGAAAAGTTTGAATTAATGAAAAATGTTTTAAATCCCAAATTTTAATACAACCAGTAGAATCTCCACTAATTAATTGTTGTTTATTTTTTAAAATATTTAATGACCAAATTAATGTACTTTCATGTTTTGATTTATCAACTTTCATTGTACTTAAAATTCTACCACGGTTATATTCAGAAGTTGAATCCCAAACTCTTATTCTACCATCAGCACAACCTCCAATTATATTATTATTTAAACCATTCCATTTTATACTTAAAATTCTTGAATCTTGTCTTTGACATATAATATCATATTCTAAAGAACCTTTACCACCACTTATATCAATAATTACTACAGAACCATCATCACATCCAACACATAATTTATTTTGTGATGAATCAATATCAATACTCCATATTATTCCAGCATTACAATCATAATTAATTAATGGTTTCCCAGTACTTAAATCCCATTCAGTTATATAAGTTGACCCACCTATTGAAAATAATCTTGGAGATTCATCTTTTGTATTACTTTTCCAACATAATCCTTCGATCGATCTATTTTTTGATCCAGGTATAGTTAATTCATGAGTCCAATTAAATTTAGGATTCCAAATTTCTATATCTCCATTACTTCTACCAACTGCCAATCTTAAATCAGGTGTTGAATTTAATGAAGATTGATGAGAAAATGCTAATGAAGTTATAGTATGAGGAGTATAGTCTATAAACCGACAACGATGAATATCCATGATCTATGTATGTATAATGTATGTATTTTTTGTATATTTATGTAATATAAATATATTTGAGATTATGGTTGTCTAATGAATAAATGAATTTATTGTAGAATAAATTTAAATCTCATCTCACAAATTTTTCAATTGTCTCTTTTAGAACAGAAAAAAAAAATTGTTAGAGAAATAGAAAGTTCTACTTTTTAAGACGCACCCCAATTGCTAAAAATATGTAATTCTCCAACTTAAATATATATTATAAATGGTATTATCTAGAAACTGTTACATAAACATATATATATATGTGTGTGTGATGATGATGATGATGATGATAATGAAGTGGTTTGTATGTTTTCCTTTTTTTTAAACAAATCCAACAAAACTATTAACAAAACTTAATAATCTGATAAACCATTTATTTTCATCTGTATTTAACACCATATTAATAACTAATTCTTTCTTCTGTTTATGTCCACTGGCTGGTTGTTTAACTAAAGTTCTTTGAACAACAACATTCTTTTTAATACACCAAACAATAAATAATATTGTAAATAAACTAACTGAAAAATTCTTAAGAAATCTTAATGCATTCCAACCTATTGCTTTTAAAATATTAATGATTCTTCTTTTTATAATTTCATGATCATCTAATGGTTCTTCTTCATCTTGAGGTGAATTTCCATCTGGTTGTTTTCTACTATTAACAAATTCTCTAGTTAATTTATTTATAATTAAATTAACTTCACTTTGCCAATTTTTGAAATCTTCAATTACATTACTATTTCTACCGGGTAATGAATATATTGAAGCTGGTCCACCTGCAAGTGGGTCAACACCCGACTGAGACCCAGTTTCATGATGATGTTGAAGATGTTGTTGTTGCTGTTGTTGTTGCTGTTGCTGACTCTGTTGTTGTCTTTGTTGTTGTACGTACTCGTTTAATGATAATTTTCTTGAATGAGAATAAATTCTTTGTAAATTAGATCTACCGGATATACTTGGGGTTTTATTTGAAAATCTATCGTATTGACTAAACAGTGGAGATCTTGACGGTAATGGAATTTCACGATCCTCGTCATCATCACTTATATTTAAGTCTTTAATTTGATCCCATAAATATTCTAATTCATTTAATAATTCTCTTGCTTCTAATGTGCCACTGGCATAAATTTTCATAGTTTCTATAAGATAAGAAATATATTTTCTTTTAGCATCTGTTTTATTTAAACCTTCTTCACGTTTCCAAGCATCCCATTTCTTTTTTGCACCTTCATCTTCTGGAGTAAACCCAACTGGTCTTGG
Organism: Insectozyma bohioensis; assembly: GCA_030582535.1. Taxonomy (NCBI): domain Eukaryota; kingdom Fungi; phylum Ascomycota; class Pichiomycetes; order Serinales; family Debaryomycetaceae; genus Insectozyma; species Insectozyma bohioensis. Next base: position 111,577 of record JAKTXL010000020.1, on the reverse strand, counting down.
CATGACCCCATCAACATCCCCTTCTGTTGCTTGTTTATATAATCCGTATAATTTAATTCGATTTTCAGTTGGTGGTCTAGGTAATGATCCATAATTAGAACGTGAAGATAATGCTCTTATGGTGGATATGGCCTTAACAAACACACGATCTATAATAATATATGTTAGTAAAAATTGTTTATGATTTGTTTCATGATTTTAATGAAGATACATACCCACACTATCTGACATTATTACGTTATGATAAAAGTATTAAAAGGGATGATAATAAAAGAAATTTTGTTCAATTACGATGGGAATTAGTTCGTTGTGAAGTCAGGCTTTACTAAATACTAAAAGTTTAAATTGTTTAAGTTTTGATAAATAGTAAACAAAAAAGAAACTGAAATTAATTTAAATTTTAAAATGTAAAAAGGAATGTTCTAAATTAAATATAATGGTTTGTTTGGGTTATTGTTATATTGATGATGATTCTAGTTTGTTGGTTGTTGGTTGTTGGTTGTTGTTTGTTGTTCGTAATTGTTTTATATGAAAATGGATTTGTTAAATTTGTTGATTTAAAAATTGAGTGGAGATTTTAATGTAAGATATTTCCCTAACAAAGGAAATAAAATAAAAATCTAAGGGAGAATAAAACAGAACAACAAAAAACAACAATCAAAAAAATCATAGTACAATTTTAACCAATGTCACATGACACCTATTAAACTTTTTATGACATTGAGTGTCGTTGAAATTGACATTGAATTTTATACTTTGACATCATCTATCAAACTATAACTATGTATGTTCAAAGTCAACCTCAATATTAGAGTTCTTTAATCAATTTACTAAAAAAAAAATAGATAAATAATTAATATTTGATAATCAAAATGAAATTTAAAAAAAAAAAAACTTGAAATATATTTAATTGTGAATTTTGAATATAAAATAAATGTAAGTTAATGAAATGGACCTGATCATATTCACAGAAGTAAATAGAATATAATGGTGAGTAGTCAACTTATCATTTATCTAGTTTGCACCAAAATAGGAACCAAATATAGCATTAACCTCTTTAAAGGGTTAATGATCTAGCACCAGAGTGTTGGCAAACATTCTTTTTCTTTTTATATTGCTGCTCATATTCTTTTTCTTTTATTATTCAAATTCACAATTCATTAAAAATATTCTTTATTTTTTTTATCACTTGATTATCTTTTAAATTATTTATCCCATTAAGAGGATCATCTTACATGTTGTTAATGAAAAATTTTTTATCTGAAAAAATCGTTAAATATCAATTAAAACCCTATTAATAAACACTTTATAATCTTTATTATAATACATTATATTATATCACCTTTTTTTGTTCTTTTTTATTAAATTTAGTTAGCTGGAACATCAATTTCACCAGCATCAATGGCTTCAATAATATCATGTGGGTTTTTACCGTTAACTCTACAACCAACTGATTGAGCAGTACCTAAGATTTCTTTAGAAACTGATGCTAAACTTTTACCAAATGATTTGTCTTGCATTTTTCTGGCAATTTCGAAAATTTCTTCGATTGGAATATTACCTGAATGTTTAACATTTTTTTCCTTCTTTCTGTCTCTAACTGGTTCTTTTAAGGCAGTGATGACTAATGAAGAAGCTGATGGAACAACTGATGCAGTAGCTTGTCTGTTTTGGATTCTTAATTGGACAGTAACTTTAATACCTTTGAAATCTTTAGTGGCTTTAGCAATATCTTCACCAACTTTTTTTGGAGATAAACCTAATGGACCAATTTTTGGAGCTAAAGCTGATGAAGCACCAACTTCACCACCGACGGCTCTTAAGTATAAGAATTTAACTTCATTTGGATCAAATTTTGGTGGCATCTTTAAATTATATTATTGTTGATTATAGGTTAAAATTCAAAAAAGTTCAAAAGAATTAAATTGAAATTTTTTTTTTTGTCTGTTTCGTTAGAGTGAGAATTGACTATACTCATTTTCTTTTCTTTTTTTTTCAGTATGGATTACATAATACATCTCTATAATTTTTTAACTATGTGCGCATAGTTAAGAGTTCTATACTGTATAATGAATCACGTGAATGTTTTATAAATTAGGGTTGTAACAATATCTAATAAATGTCTAAAATATATTTAATCTGGGGAAATATAAAGAAATATAAAAAGTGTATATATATAATCTATAAAAGACCACCTGGGATTTCATTTCCAATTCTAGAATCTTCATATAATGGTCCATTATAATCAACTTCTGAATCTGTTGCATCAGCTAATTGTCTTAACATAATAGCAGGATGTTTACCAAATTCTTGTAATTCTTTAAAAATCACAACTGGTTTTTCGGCCAATTTTAATATTCTTTCTTTATCTCCATAACATATAACCAATACATATCTAGACCAATCCGCTCTTGGTATATGATGTCTTTTCATTGCTTGTTGTAAAATTTTTAAACATGAATCATCAGTTGAAGCTCGTAACTGTTTCAAAGGTTCATTTGCGATAGGTGCTGCTTGTGGTAGTGGTTGTGGTGTACCTTGTGATGATAACCCATGACTTGAACCAGTAGGTACTTTTGATGACGATGATGATCCAGCACCACCACCAACAACTGATTCAACTGTAGTTGTAGTTGATGATGAATTATTTTCATTATTTAATCTTGGTCTTAAACTATTTGAACTTGGCGGAGAATCTAAAGTTTTATTTAAATTATTATTTGGTATTCCTATAGTTTTTAATTTAAAATCATTATTTGGTTTAATATCTCCTGAAAATTTAGGTACTGATTGTGATACTATTTTCCCAGTTCCCATTGATAATAATGATCCTGATGAAAATCTATTTGATGAAGGGCTAGGTACTGTAGTTGAACCTCTACTATTATTTCCAGTACCACCATTATAAGTGCTTGCAGATCTTGATAAACCTTTTTCAGGTTCTTGATCTGTTGTTGTATGTACTGAACTAAAATAAGATGGTGAATCTAATGCTGTTGTTGGACCAGGATCTAAAGTTGGTGTTGGTAATGGTTTAGAATCTTTTAATAATCTTATAATAGGTATTAAATCTGTTTTCAATTTTATAAAATTATCATTTAATTTCTTCATTTCATCATGAGTTGGTGATACTGGTGATGCTAAATCTGCTAAATGTTGTTGACGTTGTATATCAACAGCTACTTTTTTCATCATTTCTTGAATTAAAACTGTTGATAAATTTAATGATTCCATTGATACATAATTACTATTGATATTTATATGATTTAATTTATAATCTGGGTCAGTCAATGATTTAGGTGGAGAATTATCTGTATAATGTTTTTGTATTAATTCATTAATTGCTTTTTTAATAAATAATCTTGTATGTAATGACATTATTCCAATTTCTTTTAAATGTTCTGTAGTTAAAAATGGTAATAATGAACCATCTATATTATTGTCTAAAAATGAATTTCCAATAATGGGCCTTTGGTCTTGTGATAATATTGAATTTATATAAGTTGATACTTGAGCAGCATCCCATTGTAAAAATGAATCATTAGTTAATGGAGAAGTCATATTAAATACATGTCATAGATAAATGAATTTAGATAACTATCAATAATTCTCTTATCTTTTTATCTAGTATTGTTATTAAAAAAGATTGGCCCTGTTACTCCAATTTTGTTGGAATTGATTTTTCTTTTGATCTTTTTTATTACTCGATTCAGTTATATACTGAGGTTTGGGTTCAAACGTATATAACGGGGATGTTTTGAATTGAAATTTATTGTGCTTATGTAATAACTTATGTAATAGATTTATTTACATCTGTTTTGCTACCCCCTAACTCCTAAAAAACTCAAAATATTTAAGCGCGTGTGAAGGTGTCTATTTTTTGGGTGTGTTATCGCGACATCTAACAAATCCCTAAAGGATTATAGTTTTTGTTTGAACCACATTTTCTTTTTCAATCATTCAAAGATCATACATATACCATCGATACAATTGAAGAAAAATAATGTCATTAAGTAAAGTTCCACCGCAAAGTGGTATTTTACATACTTATGGTTTCAATTTAACTGCATTTGAATTCACCAATTCTGGTAAACAATCAGAAAATATATTGATATTTATTGGTGGTTTAGGTAATGGTTTATTAAATGTTCCATATTTACCACAATTATCAGAAACAACTCATGAAAATTTTAAAGGTGATTGGAATTTAGTTCAAATATTATTATCATCAGCATATTCTGGTTGGGGTACTTCTTCATTAAATAAAGATGTTCAACAATTGAAAAAATCAATTGAATATTTTAAATCAGAAGTTGGTGGATCAAGAAAAAAAATAGTTATTATGGGTCATTCAACTGGTTGTCAAGATTCTATACATTATTTAACTAAAGTTTTAACCAAAGATACATCTGAAAAATATTCAATTGATGGTGCTATATTACAAGCACCAGTAAGTGATTCTGAAGCATTTGGCAACAATCATAATATAGAAGCTTTAAAACAAAAAGTATATGATGAATATATTATAAATGGTAAAGAAAATCATATATTACCTGAAGAATATAGAAAATTAATGTTTAATACACCAGTTACAGCTTATAGATTTTATTCATTAATAAGTAAACGTGGTGATGATGATTATTTTTCATCTTATTTAACTCAAGAAGATTTTAAAAAGACATTTGGAATAATTACAAAACCTATATTAATTTTATATGGTAATTCTGATCAATTTGTTCCTGATTATGTAAATAAACAAAAATTAGTTACTGAATGGCAACAGGCGACACCAAAGGAATATTGGAGTGAATATAGTCAAATTATAGATGGAGCAACACATGATTTAGGAGAAGGATCAACTGAAAATGCAATTCCTGATTTATTAAATGCTGTAACTAAATTTATAAATAATTTATAGAGACTATTTTTATCTATATACATATTCTATATCTTATAATTTTCAATTTTTTTAACTAAATCATCATAGTATTGTTTTAAACTATCATCTTCAGTTAAAATTTTTGTTTTAGAATTATTTTGGAAAATAGATGACCACCAAGAAGATTCTTTAATTTCAATTTCAGATGAATCATTTCCAATTGGATTTAATCTTGATAATAAAAATCTTGCTTGAGAATGATTAGTTTGAGTTAAAATGATTCTTGGTACTATTTGTCTATTATTTTTCAATTTATCAATAAAATTTAATGGTTTTTCAAGTATTTCAATATTTCTTTCTTGTAATAATTTATCATTATTTGATGGATGTAAATTCAATTTATTTTGATCATATAAATAATAAATCACAATCAAGAATCCAGTATCTAATATCAAGAAAGTATCTTTTTTAACAGATTCAAAACATGAAGAATCTAATGGTAATCGAATTATTTCATCATTATTATTTAAATTAATTAAAATTGGTTCAATTACTCTTAATGATAATTTTTTATCCATTCTTAAAAACCAAGAATGATTAAAAGCGGTTTCATCAGGACTTGAATTAAAAGTTTTAATTAAATTAAAATTTTTTCTTAAATTATAAATTAATGAAGGAATTTCATTAAAATTTTCATTTATTTGATATTTGGTTTGTAATTTATAATAAGGATTTGTATTTGTTGAATCTATAGCTTTTATTGATAACCCTCCAAAATGATATAATAAATTTAATATGGTTTTATCTACTAATTCAATTAATTTATCAAATGATTCATATCCTAAAGTAGTATCGATTTTATTAATTAATAATCTAGTCAATAAAATAATCCATGTTCTTTGATCAAAACTTAATAAAAATCGTTGATTTTTCAATATTTTGCTATATTTATTATATGCATATGTAGTAGGTTTACTAATTGTGATCACTCTGCATATCCATTTTTTCAAATTTTGATTCCAATATTTCAATTTAAATTGGATATATGTTGCAGATATAGTTGAAGGAGTTAAATGTTTTGATGATCTAACGGTATTCATTTTAAAAAATATACTTAATGTATCATCTTCATTTAAACTATTGAATTTCCATCTATTAGTAAATGATTTTTTAACATTTGCAGAATCAAATTCTCCTAATTCATCATCAATTTTATCATGGTATAAATGATGAAATTTAGATGCTTTATGATAAGATGAAGGTAATGCATAACCACCATTGAATATTAGCTTTGAAATTCTTAAACCATTCGATGTTGATACTTCAAATGTGTTTTTATAAAAATTTTTATTTAATACTTTTTTAATTGTAGAATTCAATTGATAAGTATTAAAAGTTTCAAATAAATAAATTGATCCATTAGTATTGGAAATTAAAGGTTTCATTTCATATGCTCCAATTTGATCTAATGATCCAGCAAATAAATTAACTGTCCAAATAGGTTTTGAATTATCAATTTCATATTGTGTAGTTTTAATTGCATGACTATTTGCAATTGCAACTGATTTTTCAATAGATTGACCATTTGCAATAAATGATAAAGTATTATAAAACTTAAAAGATGATAAGAAATAAGGAGCTTCTAAATCAACTATATTTTGATGGGATCTAATACTTGTTTCATTATCAACTATTTTAGCTGGAAATTCTGTTCCTGGACCACTAGTGAAAAATAAAACATTTCCAATAAAATTCTTCATATTTGATTGTGAAAACATTATAGAATAAATATAATGAGCTAATCCTGTACATCTTGAAGGTTTAAATGATTGTGTATAAGTTGCTTTAATATTTGATATATAATCGATTATTTGATTTATATTTGAATCGTTTAATTCTATTAGAAAATCTGATAATTCATCTTTTGAATTCAGTTGAATTATCAAATGAGCTTTTAATTTTGCAATTACTTCTCTATCAAAAACATTTTCTGATATATCATCTTTTGAAAATGTAATTATTTCGTTTTGATTAATTTTATGCAACTGAACTGCTTTATCAAAAGTCATTATTCCCACTAGACTTCCTTTAGGTATTTGTTTTATAGCATCTATAATAGATTCAAGTAACGATTTCAAAGATTCCTCCTCTTCATGCTGGTATTTATCAATAACAAAATAATAAATTATAGGTAAATTATCGTTAACAACCTCGTTTACAACTTGTGGTAATTCATATTCAATAATTTTACTAGTTTCTCTCAATTCAATTGGCCAATCATCAATATTTTTAGGTATATCAGGAATATTTAACGAATCAGGTAAAAATGATCTTTTCTGACAAAATGGACACCACCACATGTTATTTTCACGATCTAATTTAATGAAAGGATTAATATATGTTTCACATGATTGACAAGAAATTGGAATTTTTTCATAAACCGTTGGAATTGTTTTAAACTTTTGTAAAGGTGAAATCAAACAACCTAATGGTGTTGACATTTCAGATTCTTCTAACCTCGTTGATGGGAAGATATTCCAATTGAAATGTATTGGTACTACTTGTTCTTCATTATTATCTATTGACATTTGAGGATTTGATGAAAATCTTAGATAACGGATTTATCTTTTTTTTTTTTTTTTTTTTTCTGTTGTTTGATGTTCCAAATCAATCAAAACGATAAGATCCAATCGTTTTTGTTCTCACGTAATCTTCTCATACGTTACATTATCAATACTGATAACATTACGTATAGAGTTTATTTTTTAACTTCTGGTACTAATCGGATATATAATGGATTTATTCTAAGCCAAGGATATCTTGTAAATAGTTTAAAAAATAAGATGATTTTATTGTCTTATTATTTGCAATAATCTGCAATTTTTTGGAGATAATTGCAATCAGAGCCACAAAATACAACGTTTTATTTTCTCTTTATTAAAAATTTGATTATAATATATTACGTTTTTAGAAATAATTAGTATAGAATTTAGACATGGAATTTTTCATTGGTGTTTAATTTCTTAGCAAGTATTATTTTTAACCCCTTGTTTAAAATTGTGGCAGCAGATGCAAATTGATAATATTAATCAATTTTTTGCTTAACTAATAATATTTTGCAGCTAGCCACAACTGTTAAACTAGTGCGACTAAATCTAAATTACAAAATTATAAATAGGAGATGATATTTCATTTATTCCATCCCATTTCTATTCTCGATATCTATCTATTTATCAATAAATTATATATATTATAAAACAAAATGCCAGCTCGTTACGCCGCAATCCCAAAAGCTGTTACTGGAGGAAGCAAAATCGTTGTTGATGCCAAAGGAAATATTAACATCAGTGAAGAATCCCAAAACAAATTAAATGAACAATCAATTCCATTTGTTCCACAATGGAATAAACATGAAATATATGAACCATATACTTTTCAAGAACATCATGATCCAGCATTAAGAGCTGATAAAGAATTACCAAATTTATTTCCAAAAGATGGTAAATTTGAAACTAATGATCTTTCACCAAAATTAGGTATTGAAATTTCTGGTATTCAATTATCTGAATTAAATGATGCTGCTAAAGATGAATTGGCTTTATTAGCTGCTCAAAGAGGTGTTGTTGTCTTTAGAGATCAAGATTTCATTGCTAAAGGTCCTGCATTTGTTACTGAATTTGCTAGACATTATGGTCCATTACATATCCATCCAACTTCTGGTTCACCAAAAGGATTTCCAGATGTTCATTCTGTTTTAACTGGTGATACTAAAGAAGATCCTTTTGCAAATAAAGCTCGTTTAGTTGCTTTCCATTCTGATGTTTCTTATGAATTAAATCCAACTGCAATTTCATTCCTTGCTGTTACCAACAATCCAGAAAAAGGTGGTGGTGATACTGTTTTTGCTAATAATATTGAAGCTTATGATCGTTTATCTCCATTATTTAAAGAAAAATTAGAAAATCTTTATGCTGTTCATAGTGCTGTTCATCAAGCAAATCTTGCTTTAGTTAAAGGTGGTGTTGTTAAAAGAGCTCCAGTTGAAAATATTCATCCAGTTGTTAGAACCACTCCATTAGGTCAAAAGGTTTTATATGTTAATGGTGGATTTACAAGAAGAATTGTTGATTTAAAAGATGAAGAATCTGAATATTTATTAAATTTCTTATTAGAACATGTTAACAAAGGTCATGATTTCCAAGTTAGAGTTAATTGGAAACCAAATACTGTTGCTATTTTTGATAACAGAATTGTCTCCCATGCTGCCACTATTGATTTTGATACTGTTGATTCAAGATTAATTTTCAGAGTTGCTTCAAGAGGTGAAAGACCAGTTAATGACTTAAAAGATTTAAATAAACCAGATGAAAACATAGTTTATGAAGGTCCAGAATATTTTGCTAATCGTTTAAATAATTTAACTATTTAGATTTTATGAATTTTAAAATTTTGTTTAGATATATAACTAATAAAATATAAATGATTTATTTATAATCAAATGTAAGTTTATGACTTGAATCTTTTACCAATGCACAATTTCCCATATCTTTATTTTCAATAACAGCTTCAGGACTAATATCAATTTCAAATATATCCATTGGGATACCAAGAGTAGTACATGCATTTGGTACATCAACAATTCCAGCAATATGACCTTCGATTGGTGCACTTGAAAGTAATAAATAAATTTGATAATCATTATAACCAAATCTTCTTAAATATTCAATAGCTCTAATACATGCTTGTCTATAGGCTGTTGTAGCACATAAATGTTTTTGTTCACCATTTTCATCAACTGAAAATCCTTCAAAAGTTAAATATCTTGAAGGTCCATAATGATTTTGAACATCACCAGGAATAAACATTGGACTTTTTAATGATAATTTATTAATACCATCTTTAATTATTGTAGTTTGAATAGTAATTACTCCTGGCATTTCAATTGCACCACAAAAAGATATTTCTCCATCACCTTGACTGAAATGTAAATCACCAATTGAAAATTTTGCACCTTTAACATATACTGGAAAATAACATTTAGAACCACGAGAAAGATTTTTTATATCACAATTTCCACCATTTTCAGGTCTACCAGGAATAGTTCTTGCACCTTCTTTTGCAATTTTTTCAGCTATTTCACCCGAAGCTGAACCAGCATGTGCATTTTTTTCTAAAGGAGGTTGAGCAACTGCAGTATCATGATTATGTTGAATATCTTTAATTAATTTATCTTCACGTTGATTCCATTCTTGTAAAACTTCTTGTGATGGTGCTGTGCCCATTATACCTGGATGAATTAATCCAGTAAATTTTACATGAGGAATATGTCTTGAAGTTGCATGAATTCCTTCTAAATCAAATATAGCTTTTGCTGCTTCTGGATAAAATCTATCTAAAAATCCACCACCATTAGTTTTATGAAATATACCACAATAACCCCATGGTTGTCTTTCCAATGGTTGAACATCTTTAATTTCAACAACTAAGGCATCACCAGGTTCAGCACCTTCGATATTAAATGGACCAGATAAATAATGAATTCTAGATAAATCAACATTTAAAATATCATCAGCAGTATCATTATTTTTAATTTGATTTCCAGTCCAATCAAGACATTCTATTTTAACTGTTTCCCCAGGTTTAATTGTTTCAGTGAATGGTACATCTGGATGCCATCTATTATGTACTTGAGGTTGTTCATCACCAGGTTTGGTGAGATCTACTTTTGTAACGTAACGAATTGGTTCTGAAGGCATTGTTTGGACTGAAAAGTAATGTGAAAAATAGTTTGGGTAGTTGTTGAAATTCCATATTTCTTATCTTGCTTATCGCGAAAAATTAAGGACTAAAAAAATAGACTCGTACTCCCAAAAAGGAAAGTCTAACATTTTAGTATTTAAAAAACTAAAAATCTCAATATTACTATAGTTGTATCAGAAGTCTTGTATATGTAATTTAGGGTAATTAAATTAACTGAATTTTAAAATTGTTTGGAAATTAGCTTGTTGTTTACTTCAGATTGAATAAAATATTCGCAATTTTTCAACAAAATAATCATAAAAATTAATGTATTGAAATACAAAATATGCATACAATAAGTAAAACCAAGAATTTTTATTGTTAACCTACTCTTCTCCTTATATAAAAATCTATTCTAGACTATTTCTCGATACCTGTACAAGTAGATATAGGACCTTGAAAATATTAAATAGCCCTTATTACGGCATTCACCTTATATTTACTACTTTAATTTACCAAATAGATCGAATTACTCTCAACTAACAAACATTTCAGATAATCCATTAACCAAATGAGTATAATAAAGTATAATTAATGATTTTTACGAATAATTGATCCATATCTCGAATCTTATTGTTTGCGTCCGTTCAAAAAAGTATGTATCTGCAGCTTTTTTTTTTGGTTTACTAACAAAAAGTTTAAAATCGTGCCGAAATCTAAGCGAGCGTAAAAAAGCGCCATAATAATTTTTCAACAAAAGTCCGATGTAGTGTAACGGCTATCACGGTTCGCTTTCACCGAGCAGACCGGGGTTCGACTCCCCGCATTGGAGAATATCTTAACATTCATTTGTTTTATTTTTTTTGCATCTTCTTCATTATATTTTTGCTATTTTGACATATAGAGAGTTATATAAAAACTTAAAAGTTTGAGTATTTTTTAGAAATCAGTTCTTACAAGACTTTTCAATTATTTTTGGAGTTTTCGTAACAAGAATATGCCAAGTATGAGTTTATAGATGTTTAAAAATGGTGGGTTCTGAGTTCGTTTACTGACACTATTAAAAGAAGTATTTATAACAGAAATCGTGAGGTGAATCTATGATATGTATGTTGCAAACGATCTAATTTTTTACAGTCTTGTGGTATAAGTCGAAGTAATTTTTTTTATGCCTTGGGCTTGTGGAACCAAAATATTTTTTTTTTTTGTGTGGTTTCTCATTCTCATCTCATAATTTTTTTTTCTTTGTTTTTTCCAGACAACTTAACAACCAAATATCAATTAATATAAATCATGGCTCCAAGACAATCCAAGACAGCTAAAAGGGGCAAGACTCAAAATAAAACAAGAACTGTTGATTCTGAAGTATTTTCAGATTCTGCTGCTAGAAATTTATTGGCGAATCAATCAAAATTAACACCTAAATCCAAAGTTAGAAAACCAACAAAACTTGCAGTTAAAAAACAACAAGCTAAAGTAAGATTATATGGTGCCAAAAATGGTAAAGAATATTCAGAAAAACAATTAGATATACCCACATTGAATAAAGCTATTATACCTGGAGTTAAAGCTAAACGTGGTAAAAAAGGAAAAAAATTTATTGATGATAATGATTCTTTAACAATGAATAGATTAGTTAAATCTATAAATGATAAATATGATCAAGTTAATGAAAGTAAATTAGAAAAATCAAGAAGATTAGAAGAAATACGAGAATTGAAAAGACAAGAAATAGATAGAAAAGAACAACAAAAGAAAGATAAATTAGAAGGTAAAAAAAGTGAATTAAGAAGTAAAGCATCAGTAGCACGTTCAACAAGAAGAAAGAATGCTAAAGCAAGAAAAGCTGATGAAGAACAAGAAGAAGAATCAAATGATAAGAAGAAAAAGAAAAAGGTTTCTTTTGCATAATTTATGTACATAATAATATATATATCTAAAAATCTAATACAACTTTTCTTCTACGAATAGATTCTTTTCTCTTTTTGTTGTAATAATAACCATAAGCTATACCAATAATACTTCCACCTAAATGAGCAGCATAATCAAATGTACCCCAACGTAATACACAACCAGCAGCATTCCATACGGAAGAAGCTAAAAATAATACCCAAGCACCACCTGGAACTGGTATAAAGAAGAAACCAACTGGAGAAGCTGGGAAAAGATATGAAAAAGCACCAAAAACACTAAAAATTGCTCCTGAAGCACCTAAAGAAGCTACTGATAATGATGATCCAAGTAGCATTGGAATAGCAATAGATGCAAAAGATGAAATAACAGCTGAATTTAAATAAAGTACTGTGAAATTAGAAACACCTAATACCATTATTAAAGTTGATCCAAATGATTGAAAAGCTAACATATTTACAAATAAATGAGCAAAACTTTGATGAGAAAATGCTGATCCTAATAAAGTCCATGGTGATTGAAGATTATCTTTAAATAAAATACCATATTGCATTGTAAATCTTTGTAATTGAGGCACTTTCCACATCAAAAATACAGCACCATTAATTGCTATTATGGTCCATAATAAAGCTTGAGGATTTCTTTTAAAAAAACTTAATGGTGTATAATTGAATAAATATGGTGTTATAACAGTTGTACCTACACAAAATGCTATTGTGAATAATAATGGTTTTTTTAATTTATCCCAATTTGTTCTATTATAATATTGATTATAACTCTTCCAAGTATTACTTCTTCTAAATGGAGATGATTGAGTTTGTCTATAAATAGTTTGTCTAATAATTTTAAATCCATTATTAAATGGATTCATAGATGATTGTAAAGTTTTATATGGAGCATTTTTTTTGGCAATATTTTTCAATATCAAAGAACTATTACTATAAAAATGATTGGTGAAACGTAGATTATTGGTGAATAGTTTGAATGGCAACATGGTTGTTAAAAGAAAGTTGTAGAATAATTTTTAATTTTTCTGCAGAAGATTTTTTTTTTTTGATGCTGTATAAAATGAAATGTTGCTTTACAGTATATTATTATTAAAAAATAAAGTTTATCTCTATTTATCTATATTATATATCAAATTCATCAGTTTTTTCTTCCAATTCTATTTTACCTTTACCAACTAATCTAGCAGCTGCCAAATTTTGTGTATCAACTTGTTTTTTAACTTTTTGAGTCATTTTTTCTATTTCATCTTCTGCATTTTCAGCATCTTGTTCAGCATATTGCATAACCAATCTTCTACCTAATAAATGGACACCTTCTAATTGATTCATTGCATTTTCAGCTTCTTTAGCTAAATTAAATTCAATAAATGCAAAACCACGAGCACTTTGATCGAATTTTTTAGGTACTCTAACTGATTTTAATTGACCAAAAGCACCAAATAATTCCAAAAGATCTTTTCTTGTAGCTTCGAATGGTAAATTTTTAATAATAAGTTTACTACTTTTAGATTTCTTAGAAACAGCAGCTGAAGAAGATGATCCACCTTGTTTATGAGATAATTTCAATTGTAATTTATGTCCACTTAATACATGACCATCCAAAGTAGAAATGGCGACATTAGCTTGTTCTTTTGTTCTAAATTCAACAAAACCAAAACCCATACTTAAAGTTTTACCAGAATTTTTTGGATCAGGTTTAGTTTTGACAGTTGCAACAACAAATCCTGTTAATGGTTTAAATAATGATGATAATTCTTGAGCAGTAGTTGCAAAATTTAAATTCTTAACAAATATAGATACAGTTGGACCTTGAATTTCAGTTTCATTTTCTTCTTCAGTAACAGTAGTTCCCAAAATTTCATTTGCAGAAGCTTTAACTTCGACAGCATTATTATCTTTTTCTTCAGGAACATCAACATTTTCATCTTTAGTTGGTTCACGAGTGAATAAATCTTTTGGACCTTTTTCTAAATATAATATACTTGTTTTAAATCTTTTATATGCTAATTTTGTAAATGCAGCTCTAGCACTAGGTATATCTCTAAATTCAATTATTGCAATTGTTCCTGCTGGTGGCATCAACATTCTTTTAATTTGACCATAACTAGAAAATAATTCACCCAATTCTTCTATACTAGTTCCAAATGGGAAATTTTTAATTAATATAATTCTATCATCTCTTTCTTTTTTATTAAATGAAATTAAATCAACACCTCTATCTTCAAAATATTTTCTAACATCCCCAATAATATGAGCTTCGGCTAATGCTTGTTTAACAGCAGAATTTGAATTTTCAGGATCAATTAATTGTGATTTACTAACACCTAATTTTGCAGCTACAGAATCTAATACAGCATCATTATTCATATAAAGAGAATTCCAACTAAATTGAGTTTTAGCTGCTTGTGCTTTCTTTTTTAATTCACGTTGTTTTTTTAATGGAAGATTTTTAATATCAAATTCATCTAATCTATGATCTTTCTTTTTATCACCAGGTAATATATGTAATAAACGACCTTGGAAAATTTGTTTATCTAATGCAATATATGCTCTTACAGCATCTTCAGGTTTAGAAAATTGGACATAAACAAATCCTTTTGATTTACCTGTTCTCGTATCAATTGCAATATGAACTTCCTCAAGATGTCCATATTCAGAAAATAATTTTTTAAATTCATCTTCAGATGCATCATACAGAATATTTCTAATAAATAAACGTCCAGTTTCTTCTAATTTATTTATTATTTTATCTTGTTCAGAAATTTCTTTAATTGGTTCTTTAATTGGTTCTTGTTTTTCAATAATTTCTTTTTTAGTTTCTTTTTCTTCTTTTTCTTCTTGAGCTACTTCACCATTTTCTTTTATACGTATACTTCTAGCTTTAAGCCAATCTAAATCAGTTACATTTTCATCTTTTGCTATACTTTCATCTTGATCATCCTTTATATCACCTAAAGTCATCATTTGTTCTTCTTCTTCTTCTTCTTCTTCTTCTTTTTGTCCATTAAAGTCATTATATTCATCATCACTTTCATTATCTTGTGCTTCTACAACTTCATATTTCAGTTCATCTATTTTCTTTGAACCTTGTTCTTGATCATTTAATGCTGCTTCTAAATCTTTAGTTGATGGACCTCCGGAACCATCAGCAGTAGAATCATTTGCCCAAGATTTGACTTGATGAGAAGGTTTCATAACTTCCATATATTCTTGTAATTTAGGATTATTAGCAATTTCTTCATCTATTGTAGAATTACCTTTTATTTTTTGTTTTTTAATTTTAGCTCTTTCTTCTTGTTCTAATAATTGTTGTTCTTGTTCTTTTAATCTTTCTTCATCACGTCTTCTTTTTTCTTTAAATGATAATGGAACAGTTGGATCTGAAAATGTTTTAGCTAATTCAACATCTATTCTTGCTGTATCTATAAATGATTTATTAAAAAATTTAACTGCTTGTTTGGCAGCATCTTCTGATTTATATCCAATAAATGCAAATCTTCTTGATTCACCATTTTTTTTCTTAACTAATTTTACATCTGTAACTTCTCCATATTTACTAAAATGATCTTTTAATTTATCTTCAGTATAATATTTAGGGAGTCCTTTAACTATTAGACGTGACATATTAATATTTGTTTAGTGATGAGATGAAGGGGATAATATTCAAAAAAAAAAAAAAAAAATTATATAAAAAAAAAATTACATCGCATAAAATGCCGCCGCATTGTCTTTCCTGATTAAAATTTTGTACCAACTTTCTTTTTCTTCTATTGAAATTGCCGCCAAACAAAGAAATATATCAAAATGGAATTAGCAGATCATATAGGTTTTGCAATTAAAGATTCATATCCAAAAACAATTTGGTTAAAAGGAATAATTTGTATAATACTTTTATCAATTTATATTTTATTTTATCAAGTTGTTGCAATATTATGTACGATAGTAGCTGCATTTTTTCCAGATTCTGCCAATATAGTTAGAAATCAATTTGGCAATTGGTTTTGGGATCTTGGTTTATTTATAATTGTATGTATATTTCAATTTTAACCTAAAGTTTTCATGCTAACAATTCATAGCGTTCCAATAAAGTTAATATCAAAATTATTGGTGATCAAGTAACTTCAAATCCATCATTAATAATCAGTAATCATTCATCATTAGCAGATTTTTTTTTAATTCATTATATATCAAGATTATCAATAACAAAAAAAGAATTAAATTCAGAAATTAAAAGATTTAATTTACCAAATATAAATTTTTTTTCATGGTTTTTAGTTTGGAGAGTACCAACTTTTAAAATATTATTAAATATGTTAAAATGTGATGAAAATTGGGAATTAGATGAAAAATCAATATTATTTGTATTTTCAAGATTATTAAAATCAAAATTTTCTGAATGGATTGTATTATTTCCTGAAGTTAATATTTGGTCAATTGAAAATAATTATTTACAAAATCAAGTTAGTAAAAGATATTTTTTACCAAAATTAAATAATCTTTTATATCCAAGATTTTCTGCTTTTTATAATATTATTACTGCTTTAGATAAATCAAAACCTCATCAATATTCAAATTTAATTGATTTATCTATAATTTATAGTAGAACTAATGAAAAAGATTTTTCAATTTTACATGAACCACCAACTTTATTAGAAATGTTTGCTAGTAAAGATCGAATATCTGTTACAATATATATTAAAATTAGACCAATATCTAGAATCCCACAAAAAAGAAAAAAATTAGAAAGATATTTAGAACATTTATGGAAACATAAAGATAAAGTAATTACTCAAATTAAAAATAATGATAATAATCAAATTAATGATATTTTAGCTTTTCATTAAATATACATATATAACTTATTCATCTTGAATTCTACCAATTGGTAAACTATAAATTCTAGATTTACTTGCTTCATCTCTTTGAATTCTATAAAAATGATCAGTAAATCTATCACCTTGAATATGAGTTAAAAATTTTTCATCATGAGTAATAACAATTAATTGAAAATTCAGTTGTGCTTTTCTATATTCAATAATATTATTTAATGCTTCAGCTAAAGCTTCAGAATTTTCATGATCTAAATTAGTTGTTGGTTCATCTAATGCAATCATACCACAATTTGCACCAAAACATTCAGCTAAAGCTAAACGAATTAAAATACTAGCTAAAACTTTTTGACCAGCAGAACATCTACCTCTCATATCTAATTCACTTGAATCTTTAATCATTACAACTCTATAATTATAAGATCTATTACCTTTAGCTTGTAAATTTACATCACTTTTTATAGCAATTGTAGCAATATCTGATCCTTTATAAGTTTGTGACCATAAATCTCTTAAAATTCTATTAATATCTTTCATTTTAATACTATGATATTTCATAATTGCATTATCTAAAGCTTTTGAATAATTTTGAACATCATTTGAAACTAATAAATTAGTTTGTAATTTAATCCATTCTTCATGATATTTTTTATTAACATCTTTATATTCAATTTCTAATTCTTTTTTTAATCCATGAATTTGATCTTTAATTTGTTTAATTTCTCCTGTTCTACCAGCATGTTGACTTGTTAATTCAGATATTTCTTGTCTTAAATTTCTTGAATTTTCTTGATATTGTTGTTTTTTAATTTGTGCATTTTCAATATCCATTGAATTTAATTCTAAATCAGTTTCATCTAATTTATTAATTTGACTTCGATAATCTATATTTGCTAAAATATTATGTTCAATTCTTTTAGAATCCATTACTTCATTTTCTAATTTTTTTAAATTATTTGAATTATTTATTATATCTTGATTTATTAAATCAATTTCTTCATTTAATTTTTTCATATGATTTGTATTTTCTTTTAATTTATCAAAATAATTATTTTCAAAATCTTTAATTGAATCATTTAATCCATTAAAATTTAAAATTAATTTATTTATTAAATCAACTTCATCTTGAATTTTTTCTTCAGATTTATGATTATTTAATTGAGTTTCTTTTAAAATTGAATTTCTTTCAATTTTTGAATTTATTAAATCTTCTAAAGTAGATTTTATAGTTCTTAATTTAATTTCAGATTCTTTTATAGAATTTTCAACTTCATCAATTGAATTTTTAACTCCTGTAACTTCAACTAATGATATTTCTAAATTACTAATTTGTAATTTTATATCTTTAATTTTATTTTCTAAACGTTGTAATTCTCTTTGAATTTTTGATTTAGATTCTATATAATCATTTAAATCTTGTCTTAATAATTTAATTTTATTATTTGTATCTTGTTGTTGTTTTTGTAATTCATCAATTGATAATACAAATGTACCAAAAGCATTTAAATCTTCATTTAATTCATCTATTTGAACATCAAGATCTTGAACTTCTAAATTTAATCTTGTTACATCAGAAACTGGTTTTTTTAACAGTAATGCTAATTCTAATGAATTTTTTAAAGAATTTAATTTATTATTTTCTTCATTTAATTCATTATTAATTTTATTTAATTCATTTTCTAAATTATTAATATTATTATCAAATTCTTGAATTTTATTATTTAAATTTTTATAATCAATAATTTGTGAATTAATTGATTTAACATCATCTAATTCTTTTTTAATTTCATTAGCTTGATTTTTAATTTCTTGAATTTTTGATTCATCTACACTTTGTTTTAATTCATTTATAAATTTTTCAAGTAAATTATTATTAACAAATGATCTTTTACATAATAAACAACATTTATTTTTATTTGCTAAATCAATTGCAGATTTTTTAAAATCTTTTGTAACTTCTGAACTTTTAACATCTTCTACTACATTTCTATAACTATCTTCTAAATCATTTATAATTGAATCATATTCATTAATTTCATCTTCTTCTATAATTTTAGTAATTTCATTTTTTAATTTTTTAATATTTCTTTGATTATTATTTTTTGATTCATTAGTTGATTCAATTGATTTTTTAATGGTTTTCAAATTTTCTTCTAATGATATAACTTTCTTTTGTTGAATTGTAACATCATTTTCTAAATTTGAAATTTTTTCATTTAAATGATTTTCACTTTGAAATAAATCAAATTCAGTTTTAACAATTTTTTTATATTCATTAGATATTATTGATTTAACAATTTTATTAATTTCATCATTTTTATTTTTTAAAGATTCTTGTAAAAAATTAATTCTTGATCTTAAATCTGATTGTTTTGTACTTGAAGTTATTTTTTTTGATAATTCATCTAAATTAAATTCTAATTGAGATATTTCAGTATTTGAATCAATTATTTTAGAATCTAATTCTTTAATTTCATTTAAATCTTTTTTAATTTTAAATTGATCTTGAATAGTTAATAATTCTTTTTTTTTTGATTCTAACTCAATTTCATCATTTCCTCCAGCTATTAATTTTTTTTTTAATAAAGAAAGTTTTTGATTAAAATTTTCAATATTATTAATTGTATATTCTTGATGTTGTTCTTCTCTTGATATAGAATTTAAACTTTCTTGTAAATTTGATTGTTTTTCAGATTCTTTTTCTTTATTATCTTTAATTAATTTTTTTTGTTTATCAATTAAATTTTTATAATTTTTATCTAAAATAGATTTAAATTTATAAATTTTTTCATTAAAATTATCTTTATTATCAAATAAAATATTAAATTTATCAGAATTTTCATTAATTAAATTTGAAATATTTTTTAAATTTTCATCATATTCTACTTTTTTATTTTTTAAAGAACCATCTAATCTTATTAATTCATTATAATCATTAGTTTTATTTTTTAAATCATTATTTAATTTATCATTTTCTTTTTGTAATATTATAATTTTTTCATTTTTTTCATTAGTTAAAGTAGAAAAATTTTCATGTTTATTATATAATTCTTCATCAGTATCTGTTAATAAATCAATTGAATTTTTAAATCTTTCAATTTGTTCTTCTAAAGAAGTTTTTTTAATTAATAAATTTTCATAATCACTTAAAGTTTTTTGAAATTCTTGATTTGAATGAAATAAATTTTCTGCTTCTTTTTCTTTATTTTCAATTTTTAAATTTAATTCACTAATTTCTTCAATAAATTTTTCAACTGATAAATTCATTAAATTTAATTTATCTTCAACTTTTTTTGAACGATCTTTATCAATTTTTAAATGATTTACACTTTGTTCAATAAATTTTATATCATTAGTCATTTCTTTCTTTTTATTTTTTAAATTTTCTAATACTTTTGTATATTTTGTTGCTTCAAATATATCATCAAATTTTTTTTTTAATATTGATGCTTCACTTAATGGCCATAAACTATCATCTTGATGACAAAATATAACATTATCTAAAATAGCAGGTGAAGCTCCTAAATATGTAGGTATTTGAAAATCTAATTCGGCATTTTTAGTAGATAATGTAACTTTATCACCTTTTTCAATTATTGCTAATTGACCTTCTAAAGTTTTAAAAGTTATATTTGATCCACCAGTTAAATTTTTCAGTGATGATTTAATACTTGCTAGAACAGAACGTGTTGTTATCATTGATTTACCATTAATATTTTTAAATGCTAATTTAACTTGACCAGTAACTGAATTACGTGAATTTAAACTTGGATCATGAACAAATGCTCCACCTTTTGAATTTGGTGGTAAATTACCTGTTGTTGCATATTTTAAACATTCTATAATTGTTGTTTTACCACAACCATTTTGACCACAAATTAATGTTAATGGAAATCCAAATTGAATAGTTTCTTCATGTTCTGGTTCAAATGCTCGTATACCTTTAATTGATAATTTATATATACTTGACATTTGGTGATTAATATTTGATAATATTCCAAATTGTTGTAAAAAAAAAAAAAAAAATACACCGCGAAACAGAATAATTTATTAATATATATTTAATTACCTATATAAGAGTTCTATGAAATTTAATTTTAATTTATAATTTATAATTTATTAATTAATATGAGTTTTAGATAATTCATCAGCAATTTCATCAACATTTGAATCTTTATCTTCAACACTAATACCAGATAAATCTTTTTCCAATTGTTCTAAATTAAGATCTTCTTCTAATTTATCTTCTTCTTCTTCACCTTCATCTTCATTATCATATTCTTCTTCATCACTATCCAATTCTTCTAATTCATCTAATTCATCCAATTCACCAAAACCTCTTTCTTCAAATAATTTTTGAATTTTTTCAATATGTTCAGAATCTTCTTCAAATCTATTACCATTTAATTCTAAAAATTTTAAATTTGGTAAATTAATTGCTATAGCATCAGCTAAAATTTTTAAACTATCGACTTCTAATTCATTATATTGTAATTTTAAAGTAATTAATTTATCTTTTGAATTACCTTTATGAATAGATTCAATTAATTTTAATGAACCTTTATTTTTTAATAATGAATCATTTAAATTTAATTCAATTAAATTTGGCCAATTATTTAATGAATCAGCTAATTTTATAGCACCTTTAGTAGTAATTGTATTATCTTGTAAATCAATAATTTTTAATTTTTTATTATTTGATAAACCTTCTTCAATTAATTTTGAAATACCTGCTGGTCTAATACCATTTTGATATAATCTAACAATTTCTAAATCTTCATGATTTCTTAAACCAACTGATAAATAATTAATTGAACCATTTTCTAATCTATTTCTACCACAAATAAATGTTTTTAAACTTGGTTGTTTTGCAATTTTTTTAGCTTGAGATAATTTAAATAATGATCCACCAATTCTTGAACCTGCAAATGGTCCCATACCATTATTTGATAAAATTAAATGTTCAATAGTAATAGCTTTAGTTAAATAATCTTCAATTGGATCTATAGTTTGTAAACCAAATGCATTATCACTTAAATTAATTAATTTTAATTTTGAAAATTTTAATAAACTTGGTAATAAATATTCTAATGATTGTGGAATTTCAGTATTTAATCTACCAGTATATAAATCTGAAAAATTTATTTCAACAATTGTATCTTTATGTTTTAATAAACTTTCACTTAAAGCTTTTGATGCTTCAATACCTATAGTATTACCTGAAAAATCAATTTTTGTAACATTAGTTAATTCAGATAATTCTTTTAAATAAGGTTCAATATCTTTTTCAGAATTAAATTTAATTTGTTTTCCAGCTATTGAATAAGTAGTTTCTGGAGTAACACCTAATTCAACATCAACAGTAGTAGCCATGATTATTTAAATTGATAATTGAAGTAAATTTTTTTTTTTTTTCTTTCTTTCTTTCTTCTTTATTAATTTGCTTTTCGTGAGATCTGTTATTAAATTAAATTCGAATGTCACAAAATCTTATATACGACACGACACTGCTATAATACGTGTGTTTACCAAATCTTAAAGAAATAGAAAGAAAAAAAAATTTTTTCGTTGGAAAATAAAAAAAAAAAGGTCTAAGAACGAACATCAAGTTTAAGGTTAACTTAATCAATTGAATAATATATAATAT
Organism: Insectozyma bohioensis; assembly: GCA_030582535.1. Taxonomy (NCBI): domain Eukaryota; kingdom Fungi; phylum Ascomycota; class Pichiomycetes; order Serinales; family Debaryomycetaceae; genus Insectozyma; species Insectozyma bohioensis. Next base: position 88,564 of record JAKTXL010000020.1, on the reverse strand, counting down.
AATATCAAAAATGAATATGGCAGGTAAAATTTCATCTCAATCTTCAAAAGAAGAATCTACATTTGAACAAATTAAAAAATCTCCAGCTTTTATCGTTGGTACTCAAGCTGTTTTATTTGGTCTTGGAGTTTTATTCATTCAATCACCATTAATGGAAATGTTAGTTCCACAATTATAGATATTATGAAAATTTTGCTAATGACACACAAACTTCAACTACAACAACAAACAAACTTGTATATACATAAATAAATTAATGAATATAAATTAGTTTTTAAATGATTATGTTTCGAATGAGTATTATTGTATTAAATCACAGTACAACAAGAAAAAAATAAAATAAAAATCAATGACATATTTTGACCGCAATTAATTTCCAAATAAAATGAATGTATATAAAAAAAAACAATTGTATTATAAGTTTAAATTGTATGTTATAAATATTCAATGATCAAATTTGAAACAACCCTTCCACTCCTTATCTTGGATATACTTCTAAAACAATATTCTTATTTTCTTGCTGAACAGAGTAAACGTAGAATTAGAAAATTTTAATTTGATAGGAATAAAATAATTTTAAGAATAATATAGTTTATGTGTTTTATTATATAGTCATATGTATTTAATTAATGTGTTACTATTATTATTCTTCTTTTTTTAATAATGAATTTCTATTATCAAATGATTGCAAAATTATAGAAAATCAAAAATGACACTCTGTATAACTTTTTTTGCGACTTTAACTTTGAAATATTATATGTAATACATGACAATAAGATAAGATAAACAAGTAAAAAACAACCAAAAAAACTAAAATTATTATTAAACAATAAAACTGTTTTAGTCATTTTAAAATTGACGTTAATTAATTAATTAATTAATTAATTAATATTATTAATTAAATGTTGGGTGGGTGGGCATTAAAAATAAAATAAAATAAAATAAAATAAAAATGTTAATTAAAAAATTTAAAAAAAAAAAAACGATATTATTATTTATTTTAAAGTTCGTAAATTTTTAGTTTTTAGACTATTTATTTTTTTAAACCAAAAAAAAAGCAAAATGCAAAATGCAAAATGCAAAAATTAATCAAAAACTACAAAACAAAATCAACAATTTTATTGAAAACTTTAAAACTTTCTTCCGAAACTTGAAATTCTAAAATAGAACAAGAAGAAGAGGAAGAGGGGGAGGAGGAGAAGCCGTTCAAGAAAAATAAATAGTAAGTGGTGGTTAGAAGAAGAGAAGAAACTAAATTACGATTTAAACTCTTGAATGTTTATTATTATTTTTTTTGGTCTAATGTCAAATTTGGGGGACGAGGAGCAGGAGCAGGAGCAGGAGCAGAAGCAGAAGCAGGAAGTCCACTCCTAAAAAAAAATACAAAACTCGTAGGGTTATTTAATAAATTACAAATCATACTTGAATACATACATGCATATTTCAAGTTGAAATTTATTTAAATTATTTTTTATGTTATATATTAAATACATTGTATTATCTCTAACAAACATACATACCCTTCTTTTCTAATTTTGTGGATATATATAATAATATAATTTCTTGATTTTATCATTATTTAAAATAAAATAAAAAACTGTTACAAAATTAAAAAGAAGTGATTATTTTTGAATTTAAAGTTGAAAAGACATATGATTCAAAGTATATACTTTAAAAAGGGACTTTAAAAACAAAAACTTTCATTTTTCTAATTAATTTTCTAACAAACGTATTCTTTTCTTTTTATTTAAAAAAAAAAATTTTTTTTATTATCTTATTAATTAATTTCCTATCTAGAATGAAATAAACAAAGAATAAATTAAAATTAAAATTAAAATTTAATGGAAGTTGTTTTAATATTAAATCTTAACTTTATTTAAATGTTTCAGAATTAAAGAGATAAAAGGCAAAAAAAAAAATATAAAACTAAAAATTGTATGGAAAAGGACAAGAAAAATAAAAAAAAGCAACACCACAACTAAACTACATTACAAGAATAACAATAAATTAGTTAATTAATAATATAGAAGAAAGTATAAATAAGAGAGAGAGAGTGATTAAATACAAATTTAACAACCGTGTGTAGATCGTGTTATGATCAAACGGACTTATGATCATCTCTATTTCTAGATGTTAAAAAAATTTTCTGGACACAAAACTTTGGTAGAACTGGGTGGATTTATGCATTTCTAAAAATTATGCAATTAAGAAGAAGAACAAGAACAAGAACAAACTTCGAATTCAATACAATAATTCAAGAAAAAACAAAAAAAATTTAGAAAACCAACAAAACCAACAAATGAAAATTAGAAATACGTTAAAATTTAATTTGAAAATCTTATTTTTATTTATTTATTTATTTTATTTATTTAGTAAATTTAATAAATTGAATTAATAATATCAAATGTAATTTCAAATCAAAAATGAAAAGTTTTTTTTTTAGGTTTTGCATATACTAAATATAAAAAAAAAAGCAAATATAAATTATAAATTATAAATTAATAATACATTTTGATCGATTCTAAAACAATACCAATATTACAAATAAACAAAACAAACTCACAGAGAGATAGAGACCAAAAATAAAATATTAAAAATTAAAAATTAAAAATTAAAATATTGAAAATTAAAATATAAAATATAAAATATAAACTTAAATATTTATTGTTGATTTGCTTGATAAATAGTATAAAATTATTAAGAAGCGAATTGAAACCTAATTTTAAACTTTTAAATAAACCTAAATTATTACAAATATGATATGGATTTGGCTAGATCAAGTATGAAACTAATTCAATTGAGTTGATACATATTTCATAACTTTTTTGTCTTTCGATTTTAATTGTTTTTTTTGTATCGTTTCAAAATTGTGTAATAGAAGAACAAACGAAAACCACGATCAAAATCAAATTAGGATATCTGAATCCGAAAACAAAGGGAATTATAATTCCTTTTTTTCTTTTCCTTCATTCCGTCCCTATAATATAATTAAATTCAAATTCTAACAATAAGAAAAATAAAAATAAAAAATTTTTTTACTATTATTCATTTATTATAATTCTCTTCATTCTGATTGATTTGTTTTGTTTGTTTTTTTATATTATTTATGCATGTACCAAAATAAGGTTAGAAGATAAAATTAAAAAAAAAAAAAAAAAAAAAAAAAAAAAAAAAAAAAAAAAAAAAAAAAAAAAAAAAAAAAAAAAAAAAGAAAAAAAAAAATAAAAATAAAAATTCGAAAGGGAATGGAGGACTTTTGGAGAGATGTTCAATATATAGTTAAGTTATGAAACATGAAATTGAAATTTAGATAAAATGGTTTGCAGTAAATCGTACTTGTGAAAAAAAAAATATAAATATAAAAAAAAAAAAATAACTACCATATATATATTGTTTAATTCTCTCTATTTTCTTGAATATAGACATATTTTTATTTTTTTTTTTTTTTATTAATTTCATATTGTATACAAACCCCCTTCAAACCCTTATATTTCAAACCCTTTTATTTCAAACCCTTTATTTTGACATTATCCAAACCATAAAAAACTTTGGATTCACCTATACATATATATACAGATATATATGTTGATACTATCGGAAATCAAATAAGGCACAAAAAAAAAACTATACGATACAAGACTTCGTAAACAAAAAATCAAAAATCAAAAAAATCAAAAAATCAAAAAAAAACACACAACCATTAAAACCAATTTTAATAATGATTAACATAATATATCTATAACAAATAATTTAACATAACCCTGGTGAAATTAAAACTTATAAAAAAGTGGAATATACGATCTTTCCAAAGAAGAAAACCGACCTAGAAAAAAAAATAAAAAAATACGAAAAAAAAAAAAAAAAAAGGTAGAAAGAAAGATGCAAAATTTGATACATACTCAACAACAAGGTCAACAAACTCAAAGAATAGAAACTATAGAAGAAATAACTCAAGATTATAGGAAATTTCAAGAAATTATAGAATTATCAACAAGTTTAAAAGAATTTAAATTTAAATGTCAAGATGTTGTACAAAATAAATTAATATTAGATCGAGAATATTATAAATCAGCTAAAAAATTTTTATTAATAATGAATTTATTAACATTATATAATAATTTAAGAAATAGTTTATTAAATAAATTAAAATTAATTAATAATTTTAATAAATCTTATCATGAATTATCTTTAAATGATCAAAAAATTATGATAGAACAAGTTACAATTGTAAGTAAAGATATTGAATTTAAAAATTTAAATTTAAATCTTGGTTTTTTATTAGAATTATCTGGTTATATATTTACTAAAAGATTTGTTTATAATTGTGAAGTTTTACATCATTTATTAATTAGAGAAAATAATATACGTGATGCAAGAATTAGAAGTTTACTTGAAGAAGCAAGAAATGCATAAACAACAAGATAAAATAGATTTTAATATTAGATAGCATATATATATATAGAGAGAGAGAGATAATAGTTATATAGAAGTTTTCAATGGTAGTTTTATTTTTTAATGCATAGTATGATTTTCAAAGTTGCAAAAAAAAAAAAAATGCAAATTAGACAGAGCGTAAAAGAATCCGAAAAAAATAAAAAAAAAAATAAATTAAAATAAAATAAAAATAAAAATAAAAATTAAAAAACAATAAGATCGAAAAATAAAAAAAAAAATATTATTTCTTTTTTAATTTATTTCATTGTCATAAATTATTTATTGTATTATTAAATTATTGATTTCATTGTCTTGTTTCTTGTTTTCTTTTTTTTGCGACAATAGAAAAAGAAAAAGAAAAAGAACAAGAACAAGAACAAGAACAAGAAAGAGAAAGAGAAAGTGGAAAAGTGCAATATCAAAAATTTTGGTTTTTTTAAACTATCTCCAAGAAACGTTAAATTTAAATTAATAAACAAATAATTTTAAAATCTTAAAGATAAATGATGAAACATTAAATGCCTCACTTAATGAATCAAGGCAGTTAGTTGATATAAGAAAAAAAAAATTAGAATTAGAATTAAAACCTTAACTGATTAAGGTGACCTCTGAAATGAACAAGCCCTGTTTGATTCGAACTTTATTTAAAAAAAAAAAAACTAAAGATGGATTTGATATGAATTTATACATTTTTTATTTTTTTTTTTCTACAATTTCTTTACTACTTAATTCCAACTAAAAAAAAAATAAAATTCTCTTATTCGTAAATAAAGACAATATTGGGGATAAGATAAAATATTGAATTGAATTACTATCGGGTGAATTAAATTATCAAATATTGAGATTTGATCCGAGCTACTTTTTGAATTGAATGGCATTTTAAATGTAAGAAAAAAAACAAAATAGAAAGAGAATTTTTGTGTATATTTATCAAATTCATTTGTTGATAACTCCTTCACGGAGATAACAAGTTTGATCTAAAACAAAAAACAAAAAAAATACAAAATGTACAAAAAGGTTTTTCAGAAAGTAAAGGAATATAAACAAAACAGGAAATGTAAAACAAAATCGTAAAAGTTTTTTTTGCAAGTATTCAATATATAAATTGCAAAATTAAAATGTAAATGTAGTCTCGGATTTGTTAACTAAAACAAAAATAGTTCCTACATGTAAAAATAATATGTGGGGTAGAAAAAATAAAAAAGAGATAATCAGAATAAAATAAAAATCTACATCCTTTATCAACAAATTATTGAAAATAAGTCTGAACCTCGCTAAAAAAATTTCAATATATGACCGATGATTGAATATATTAATGATGTATTAATAATGTAATACGATGATGATAGTTTAATTTAATTTAATTTAACCGAATCATGGGGATTCATGATAAATATCATCATCATCAAATGTTTTTTACTGAAACCTGCTTAAAATCAGACCATTAAAAAAAACTACTAGATTTATAAGTAATTATGATGAAAACGAATTACACATTAAGATGTAAAGAAGTAAAAGAAAAAATAAGAAAAATTAGAAAATAAAAATATAAAAAAAGATCATTCGATGTCCTTAATATAATTTTAATAATAATAGTAATAAATTAGACAGTTTAGACTTAAGTAGTTTTGCAACCGTTTTATTCTATTCTATTTTCTGTTAAGGATTGATGATGATGATATATTAATAGAGAGTATTTTTTCACATGGAAAAGAATATCCAGTGATAATGTGAACTAGAACTTTTTTCTATGTATATGTTTCTAAATATCATATCATGTCATGTCATGTCGTGTCGCGTTTTGTTTTTTGGGATTTGTGACATTGTTTTTATATATTCTATTATACACGGTATCATCATAAAAAAAAATGTAAATGTTTTGCCCTCCGCATAAAATAAAATAAAAATAGTATGGGGGAAAAGAAAACCGTGCGAACGAACTAATAAATTTCCCTCGGTATAATTGACAACCTCGGCAAATTTCACTTTCACTTATAATAATAGTAACTACCACTCCCCACCTTTTTATTTTTGATTACTTTGTATTTTTCTTTTTGCAATTTTTATTTCTATATTTTGTGTTTAAGAATCAAATCTATATTATTGTAAATATTTTATTTCCGTGTTAAATAGAACCATCGATAATATCATAGTTGTAAAGTCAATTGACATCGTAGTAAAGGTGGTTGTAGAAGATGGAGAGTAGTAAGTAGATCTCAAATAAATGTTGAAAAATGTAACATTTTGTATGTGCGATGATTTTCATAGAAGTTTAGATATAACTTAGTAAAAAAATTTCTACAATGGGTATGAAGATCAATGACGTTGCAAAAAAAAAAAAAATATACTAGAAATTTTTCATTTCATTTAATTTTATTTAATTTTATTTTATTTTGACTCTATGATATTCTAAATGTAAAAATGATGATGTTTAAAATTTTTCATCTCTTGAAATTTTTCAGAATGCAAAAAATAAATGAAAATAAAAATGAAAATAAAAAAGAAAAAGAAAAAAAGAAAAAAAGTAAATAAAGTCCTCCCCACATAAAACAAGTGTTTTAGAAGAGTAAATCGAAACAGAATTGGAAAATGATAGAGGTTGATGAAAAAGATGTAGGAAATTGAAAAATTCATTGAAAAAAAAAAAATAAAATAAAATAAAAAATAAAAAAATAAAAAAAATTAAAAAAAGACCGAGCTAAATAATATTCAAAAATTATCCAGAATTATACGGAGTTGAAATTTTAAAATATTTACAATATAATATACAGAGTAAAATAACTATTGAATAGTTTAGTTCTAAATTAATTGAATATAATAATATAATCATGTAGAACAATATGGAGGAGATTAAAAATTAAAAATTAAAAATTAAAACTGAAAAAATAAAAATAAAATTAAAAATTAAAAATAACCTGATAAATTAAATTTTATTTGAAAAATTATTTGATAATGATATTATTAGTTATAATTTGTGGAGTAATTATTTACCTTGTGAAAATAAACAGTAAAATATTTTTTTTTTTGTTTTTTTTTTTCGGTCGGTGGATGATGGAGGGTATGAGTATGAGTATGAGAGTGAGTGGTACTAAAAAATTAGACTGGACATAACAGAATGGGTCAGTTAACTATGTGTCCTGTATATACTCCGTTTTTTTTGGCTTGTGAATTTATTTTAATATATAAAGACATTTAACTTTCCCCCAGAAATTCACTTTCAATTTTTTTTCCTTTTTTCTTTTTCTTCTTTTTTATATTAACAACTTATTTATTTATTTTATATTTATTTTTCATTCATATTTAACGATTTTTTAACTTTTTATAACTTAATAATAATAATAATAATAATAATAAATTACAAAAATGGTCTTCACAACTAAAACTGTAAGTATATCACAAGGTCCAGATCCAAGAACTTCAATTCAAACTGAAAGAGCTGCATCAAAATTTGATCCAACCAAAATGCAATATTTTTTGGAAGGTTCACAAGAAAGAGCTGAATTAATTAAACAATTAACTCAACAAATGGAAAGAGATCCAGTTTTATTTACTGATGGTTCTTATTATGATTTAACTAAAGATGAACAAAGAGCTTTAACTGCTTTAAAAATTAATAGAATTTCAAGATATTTAGAAGGTGATTCTATTGACGTTTTTAACAGAAGATTATCTTTAATTGGTGTTTTTGATCCTCAAGTTGGTACTAGAGTTGGTGTTAATTTAGGTTTATTTATTTCTTGTATTAGAGGTAATGGTACTTATGATCAATTAAAATATTGGGCTTTAGATAAATATACTGCTCATGTTAGAGGTATTTATGGTTGTTTCGGTATGACTGAATTAGCTCATGGTTCAAATGTTATGGGTATAGAAACTACCGCTACTTTTGATAGAGAAAATGATGAATTTGTTATTAATACCCCACATATTGGTGCCACTAAATGGTGGATTGGTGGTGCTGCTCATTCAGCTACCCATTGTTCTGTTTATGCTAGATTAATTGTTGATGGTGAAGATTATGGTGTTAAAACTTTCGTTGTTCCATTAAGAGATTCAAATCATGATATTATGCCAGGTGTCACTGTTGGTGATATTGGTGCTAAAATGGGTAGAGATGGTATTGATAATGGTTGGATTCAATTTTCAAGTGTTAGAATTCCAAGATTCTTTATGTTACAAAAATTCTGTAAAGTTTCAAGAGATGGTGAAGTTATTTTACCACCATTAGAACAATTATCATATTCTGCTTTATTAGGTGGTAGAGTTATGATGGTTTTAGATTCTTATAGAATGTTAGCAAGAATGTCAACTATTGCTTTAAGATATGCCATTGGTAGAAGACAATTTAAAGGTGATAATGTTGATCCAGATGATGAAGAAGCTTTAGAAACTCAATTATTAGATTATCCATTACATCAAAAAAGATTAATTCCATATTTAGCAGCTGCTTATGTTGTTTCACAAGGTGCTTTAAAAGTTGAAAGAACTATTGAAGAAACTTTATCTATTTTAGATGATGCTGTTGATGAAAATGATGAAGGTGGTATTATGAAAGCTATTGATGCCATGAAATCATTATTTATTGATTCAGGTTCATTAAAATCAACTTGTACTTGGTTAGCTGCTGAAGCTATTGATCAATGTAGACAAGCTTGTGGTGGTCATGGTTATTCATCATACAATGGTTTCGGTAAAGCTTATAATGATTGGGTTGTTCAATGTACTTGGGAAGGTGATAACAATGTTTTAGGTATTAATATTGGTAAACCATTAGTTAAACATGTCATTGCTATTGAAGAAGATGATAAAGTTGTTAGAGGTTCATCAGATTTCTTAAATCAATTAAAACAATATACTGGTGATAATGCTTCAACTGTTGTTTTAAATAATGCTGCTGATTTAGAAGATCCAGCTAAAGTTATTAAAGCTATTGAAGTTGCTATTATTAGATTATCTTATGAAGCTAGTAAAATTGCTAGAAAAGAATCATTTGATTTCGTTGGTGCTGAATTAGTTCAAATTTCTAAATTAAAAGCTCATCATTATTTATTAACTGAATATGTTAGAAGAATTGGTGAATTTGATCAAGCTGATTTAAAACCATACTTAACTTTATTAGCTAAAGTTTATGGTACTACTGTTGTTTTAGATAAATATTCAGGTATCTTTTTAACTTTCAATGTTGCTTCAACTAATGCTATTACTGATTTAGCTAAAATTACTATTCCAAAATTATTAAAAGAAGTTAGACCACATGTTGTTGCTTTAACTGATTCATTCCAACAATCAGATATGTTGGTTAATTCTGCTATTGGTAAATATGATGGTGATATTTATGAAAACTATTTCGATTTAGTTAAAAGATTAAATCCACCATCAGAAACTAAAGCTAATTATTCAGGTGCTTTAGAAGCTATGTTAAATAGACCATCAATAGATGAAAGAGAAAGATTTGAAAAAACTTTAGAAACTGGTGAAATTTTATCCAAATAAATTTAATGAATATTAATGAAAGAAAATAACAAGACTCTTTTGATAAGAGGATAGTTTAAATCATTTAATTGGCTTTATCATCATTTATATATTTTATATATATATATTTTTTTACGATTTAATTTTATTATATAGTTCTTTATGAAAAAAGATGTATTTAAAAAAAAAAAATAAATAATAAATAAATATTATGTGTTTTTTAAACTTAATAAATTGTAGTATAATTTCTTCATATTTCTTTATTTCTTTATTTCTTGTTTTTAGTAATTGATTAGAAGAATTGAAAAAGTCTTGATTCTATGCATGTTTTTTTTTTTTTTGTACCATTTGGAATGAGGGGGAACCCCCAACGAACCAACTAAATTACATCATTGAATCGGTCGGTATAAGAAAAGGTTATTCCAGATTACTCCGATCGATCGTACAATAATATTTTTTTTTTCACTCATCCACCCGACATATATAAAAGAATCTACAAACCCACCATCCCCCAAATAAAAATTAAAAATTTTTTATAACTATCTTTCATTCAATTCAATTCAATTCAAAATCATGTTTAGATTATTATTTAAATTATTTAATTTAGTATTATTAGGAAATGGATTAATAAAATCAATAACAACAAAATTACCACCACATTTAAAAAAATCAGGATATTTTCAATTTGTAACAAATTGTTCATTATTAACAACTATAATATATATCATAGTATCATTATTTACATCATCAAAATATTTATATTTATTAGCAAGTAATTTAGAATTTAATGTAGTTGTAAGTTATTGGACAATGTATTTATTTTTATCATCATGGGTAGCAGAAGAAGAAGTTGATAGAGATTTTTTTATGGATTTACAAGTTCATTTTTTCCCATATTTATATTTATTTATTGATTATGATTATGATTCAAATATTATAAGTTTTGGTACTAGTTGTTTTATTATGTTAGGATTTATATTTTTTTATTTTATTTATATTGAATATGAATGTGGTAAACATTTAAATGATGGTATTAGTGGATATCCTTATCCTTTTTTAAAAGGTAAGAATTTTATTCAAAGAGCTGGTTGTATTGGAGTTTTTGGTATTGTTGGTTGTTTAAATTATTTTAGTTTATTATTAAGACAACAATTTTAAAAATTTTTGGGATTTTAGAATTTTCCGCAACCAATTGAATTGAATCTCAAACAAAAAAAAAAAATAAAGTATAGATATTTTTATATAGTCTCTCTTTTTTTTTTTTACCCCAGATAATATAAAATAATATATATAGATAATATAATAAACGATTTTAGATATATGTCAATTCAATCTAAATTAATTAAATTAATATCATTATATTTATTCATAAGTGGAATATATGATTGTTTTAAATTACAACTTCCTAAACATTTAATAAAAGGTACACATTTTCAATTCTTAACAAATGTATCATTAATATCAACAATAATATATATATTATTAACAACATTTATAACATCATATGTACCAATTTTTTATCAAATTGTTTCAAATTTAGAATTTATTGTTTGTTCAACTTATTGGTTTTTACATTTTATATTACCTCATTTTTTAAATACTAATGAATTTAAAAGAGATTATTGGTTAGATTTTAAAATTCATTTATGGCCTTATTTATATTTAATTATATTTGAAAAAAAAAAACAACAATCATCATTAAAAAATTGGAAAAAATCTATTGGTTTAACTGGTTTATTTATTTTATTTTATTGGTCATATATTGAATTTATTGTATTTTGGAATAATAATGATGGTATAACTAAATTTCCATATCCTTTTTTACATAATAAAACTTTATTAATTCGTTTTGGAATGATGATTGGTCTTTGGTTAATTGGTTGTTTTAATTATCTTATATTATCATTATTTTAATTAGAAAGATTATAGAGAACTTAGATTTTTTTTTATTTTTTATTTATATATATTTTCAAATCAAGAAAAAAAAAAAAACAATATAAAAACTATTCAATTAATTATATATAAATTATCTTGATAATATTTCAGCAGTTTCTTTAGTTTTAGTAAAAAATTCTCTTTCTTCAATATCTACACGTTGTAAATTCTTTTCAAAAGCTTCTGAATATGGAGCTTTAGTAATTGATGGATCATTAATACTTTTAACAGTATTTAAATAATTAGTATAAATATTACCATCATATTGACCAATTAATGAATTAATAAAATTATCTGGTTGTTGGAATGAATCAGTTAATCCAATAACAAATGGTCTAATTCTTTTACATAATTCTTGTGGATATTCAAATGTAATATATTTAGCAACTTTTGGAGAAATTACACCAAATCTTAAAAATTCACCAATAAATGGACCTAAAATATTTGTAATATAATATAATTTTAATAAATTTTCTAAATGTGGTCTTGCTGGTGATTTAGCACTAATACTTGAATCTAATTTTTCATTAAAAGCTTCTAATAAATAATGATGACATCTTAATTTTGATAATATAACTCTTTGAGCACCAATTGCATCCCAAGTTTGATGAGAAATTGGAATTAAATCAACTGAAAATTTAACAATAACTGATGCAATAGATTTTAATACACGATCAATATCATCAACATGTTCTTTAGTTCTAATAATAGCTTTTTTAGCTTTTGATAAAGTTGGAGCATCATTTAAAAATTCTAAAGTAGAATCTTTTAATTTTTTACCATTTAAAATTTGTTGAACATTTTTAATTATGGTCTTACCAGCAGACATAGCTAAAACATTATTATCACCTTCCCAAGTACATTGAACAACCCAATCATTAAAAGATTTACCAAATGAATTATAAGCTGAATAACCATGACCACCACAAGCTTGTCTACATTGATCAATTAAATCAGCAGCTTCCCAAGTTAAAGTTGATTTTAATGAACCTGAATCAACAAACATAGATTTAGTACCATTAATAGTATTTTTTAATAATAATTTATCATTAGTTGATAAAGCTTTATCTAAATTTGATAATAATTCTGCATGTTGACGTTCTAATTTATCAGTACCTACAGCAGCAGCATAAGTTAAAGCTAAATATGGTAATAATCTTCTTTGATGTGACATATAATCTAAAATTTTATGTTCTTGATCACCACCATCTTTATTAAATTGTCTTCTACCAACACCATATCTTAAAGCAATTGTAGTAAATCTTGCACCAATTCTATAAGAATCAGCAGCCATACCAACTCTACCTTCTAATAATGAAATATAAGATAATTGTTCTAAAGGTGGTAAAGTAACATTACCTTGACGACTAACTTTACACCATCTTTGTAACATAAAAAATCTTGGAATACGAACTTCAGTAAATTGAATCCAACCATTATCAACACCTTGTCTACCCATTTTAGCACCAATATCACCAACTGCAATACCTGGTAATAATTGATGTCTTGAATCTCTTAATGGTACAATAAAAGTTTTAACACCATAATCAACTTCTTTAACAATTAATCTAGCATAACAAACAGTATGAGTAGCAGAATGAGCAGCACCACCAATCCACCATTTAGTAGCACCAATATGAGGAGTATCAATAATAAATTCATCAGTTTCTTCATCAAATGTAGCAGTAGTTTCACAACCAGCAACATTTGAACCATGACCTAATTCAGTCATACCAAAACAACCATACATTTGTTTAACAATTCCTGATTCTCTTTGTTTAGACCAAAAATTAAATTGTTTTTGAGTACCATTACCTTGAATACAATTTAAAAATAAACCTAAATTAACCAACATTCTAATACCTAAAGAAGGATCAATAACAGTCATTAATTGTAATCTTCTTCTAAATTTTCCATAAGGTTCAGTTTCAATATATTTAGTCATTTGATTAATTCTATTAGCAACTAATTCTCTTTCACCTTTTTGACTTATATCAAAATGTTCTGGTCTAGTTTGTAAAATTGGATCTCTTTCTATTGATTGATATAATCTTAAAACTTGAGTTGATTTTTTTTCATCACCTTCTAAAAATTCATGCATTTCTTTATGATCCCAATTTGTTCTATCTCTTTCTTCAGCAATATCTTTAGCTGGATTTGGAGGTTCTCTTGATGAAATAACATTTTCAACTTTTTTTGGTGTCTTATCTGGATCAATTAAATCAGGTTTTTCAAAACCTTTGGATTTTGTTAACATAGCCATTTTGAAAAGGGTTCTTTTATTTTAATTAATTATTTACAAATGAATGATATTTTAAACAATTCGGAATATAAAAAAAACCTGAAAAATTTAAAAAAAAAAAAAAAAAAAAGAATTTTTAAAAAAAAATCCAAATTTAGTTTGGGATATATAAAACTATTTATATAAAATGGTTAATAAGGTGGGGATAAAAAAATGTGCGTGTGTTAAAAAAAAAAATAGAATAGAATGTATGTGAATAAAACCACCCGTATACAAAAATTGTTAAAGAGAGAGAATATCTTAGACATGCCTTGGGGCGAATATCATCAATAAAATCCGATAGAAACAATTTAAACCAAAAACTTAAAAAGTTAAAGTGAAAATTAAAACGATCATTATTATTGAATCGATCTTTAATTAACCTTCTTTTAGTTTTAAAAACTCCTCATTCCATAAATACAGGGAAAACGTTCCTTGGTAATTGGGTTTGGTTTGGGCTTCGTTTCATTTGGGGGAAGATACAGTTTTTTGAACCCGACCTTTATATTTTTCATGTCGTTTTAGCTTTTTTTTTTGTGGGGTAAAATCATAAGCAAAAACTAAAAAAAAAGTTATCCCTGGAAAAAAACAAGAACAAGAACAAAAGACTAAACCAACTTATCATCAAATAATGGACATTACATTATTACCCCCTTATATAAATATATATATAAATATGTAGAAAATAAAAATCATTCGATTTCTTTTCATTCTTCTTTTCTTATTTTATTGATCAATTGAGAAGTATGAATTATTAAATTAAGTTAGTTTTCACAAGATGACTTACTAATTTATATATCATATCATCTACGTGTTCTTTCTTTCTTTTTCAACCTTTTCAACACGAGGTTTTGTAAGAGAATAATATTGCGGTAGTAGTGGGTTTTTTACAATACAAAGTTATCAGTTAGTTATATTGTCGTTGTATATTTTTCATTTTTCATTTTTCATTTTTCACTTTTTTTTCACTTTTTTTGTTAAATCCTCGGTATTGATAGACATGGAACTGCGTAATAACGACGATGAGTAAAGAACTATTTTTTTTTTTTTTCTCTCTCTCTCTCTCTCTTTTTTTTTGCAACTTTTCCTACTGCCGACAATGAAGGCAAAAATAAACTTGAAAAATTCAATCAAAATTTGTTCTGACAGATCTGTATTGTTCTATGAACATCTATCTAGTTTATAATCTATGTTAAGAAAGTAATTAACAATATAAGTTTTCATCTAAAAATTTTAAACAGTCATCCATTCAAAAACAAGATTGTTGTTTATACTAATTCTTCATTAGCAATTGTAATTCAATAGTATATTGAAACAATTGGTTTATAATCCGAGAGTATATTAAAACAATTGCTTGGTTGTTTGTTTGTTTTCACCATCAAAGCTTTGTTCTATTCCGAGGAGAAATGGAATATTTGTGGGTTGGTTGCAGAAATTTATGTCTCGTTAATAATACCGAAAGAAAAATAAAATTTTTGCAATTGTGTTTCTCTCTAGCCGGTACCCAAACCAACTGAATTAATAACATTATAGATATCAAGTCAAAAACCAAAAAAACAGCATTAATTCTTTATGAAATAAATGAATTAGTTTAAAACCTTGTTGATATTAATTGATCATTAAATTAATATTCATTTTGCATCTTTTCTTGTCAAAATATCTTTAGGAACTAATAATCAAACTTTTGACAATTGACTAACTTGATAATTTTCTTTTTTTTTTTATTATTTTGATATACTTGATCAATTTTATTATAATCTTTTTAATGCTCTTTGTCGAGGGTAGTTACTTGTAGATGTAATAGAATTGTCTTTTTTATTTTTAATCATTCGAGTTTTCTATTTTGATAGATAAAATTACTCAATTTTCCAATATTTTTTTTTAATCAACTTGATAAAACTATATAATCTTTCAGAAAATTAATTGCAACCAAATTCATAAAATACAACTATTGAAACAACAATTACAAATTAATTTTAGGTAAATCAAAAATGATTTAAATTAGTCAAAATTGATTTTCCTGAATTAATTAATTAAACATAATTACAAATTATATATAGTTTTTATATAAATTTTTGTAAAAATTCTAAAAAAACAATTTCAAATCAATTTTGTTTTGAATTTTTGTATGACAACATGCCTTTTCAATCACTTTTCTGGAAAGAGAAACTCAAGGGGTATCCAATAAACACAGAATTAAGCCATTTTAACGAGGTCCATTTTTTTTAACTTTTTGAAATTTTTAAAAAATGAACGAAACGGGTTCTGGCTTTTTTCGTTTTTCCCGATTCTGCAAGTTCACAAAACAAGACCCCCGTTTCAAACTGAAACAAGATTCAATTGTATTTGTGAACTGCAAAATCAGTGCTTGTTTTACTAGCCATTTTTTGAATGAAGGCCGAGTTAATAAAACCCTTTTGTTGCTGATATAGAGACCGACCCGGACATGGAATTAAAGTATATACCAAGTATATAAACTTATCAATATACCTGCTTTTAATATAATATGATCTAATAATGAATGGTATAAAAAATATTTAAGTAATTGTAATTATGAAAATATGCTCTAATATTTAATTATAGTATTATTGGGAATTTTGAAAATTAATCTTTTTGCAAATATAATAAAAACAAACCAATAAAATATATTTCTTTATTTAATAATGAGGAATAATATAAACATTAATAATAATAAGTTGATTCAATAATAAATTGTTGTTGTTAAAAAATGAATAATTCGTGGTTGCAAAAAAAGGATAGAAAATAGTTGTAAAAAAAAATTTTTGGTATGGATAACAAAACAAAACAAAAATATAGCCTTACAAAAAATTTATAATACCATTTTATATTTATATTTTGCAACTAATTTTTTTTTTTTTTTTTAATAGCACAAACAATTCACTATTCACTATTTATCAATTATATATTTTCATATTTATTTTTTTAAAATTTAATATTTGTTTTATTTAAAGATTACTTACTATATATCATCATTTCAAAGATTTAATAATTACTTTTTAGAGAGAAATTCCCATATTCTTAATTCATACAATTCCTATTTCCTTAAATCTAAGTATTTAATTAAACGTTTATCTGTCAAAGAAATTTTATAGAATTATGTATTTTTTTTATATATGTCAAAAAGAAAACTGGGGGGGTAATAAAAGCAAGAAATTCTTTTGTTTTTTTGCAACTTAATAATTCTTTTTGATTTTTTTTAAACTATATAATTATTTAATTACTTAATTTTATCTATACTTATCTTCTCTTGCAAATATAAGAAATATAAAGATTATTAATAAATTTAATTGAATAAATTAACAAAAATTTGTATAAATTCTTTTATAACTTTTTTTAAAAAAATTAACATATAACAATTATCTTAATTTCAAGAAATATCAACATTTTATTATCTAGATACTAAATATTTACAAATTAATCATTTACAAATTAAAATTTTTTAAAATTAACATGGTTTAAGGTCTGTTTATAAAAATACAATTTCCGGATTTATTCTCTTTTAAGTAAATTGACACGGAGTTATTACCTAATTGAGCCAATTTATTGAAGTGCGAGGAATCTACGAGAAATTCAAAATTTCGGAAATAACTCCTGGTAGCTTAGTTGGTTTAAAGCGAAAGACTGTAATTGAGTTTCTAACTAGTTATCTTTAGATCGGGCGTTCGAATCGCCCCCGGGAGATTTTTTTTTTATTTGCAAGTTTTTTTTTTTCACTACTACTACAATTTATAACGAATTTGGAAAATCCTTTCAAATTTTTTTTTTTTTACTTTATTTCAATCATATTTTGAATTTATTCACATATGGGTTCTAAAATTGAAATTGAGCCTTTTTCATTTTTATAAATTATTTAAAATAATTATAAAAGACACTAAATTTATAAGAATGACAAGAAGAGAGAGAGACAAAGGGTCATGATGTCAATTTTTTTTTCAATGATCATCTACTGACTATATATAAGTTATATAAAACAGAAAATTTAAATAAGTTGATGGTTCAAAATCATAACCGGAACATGACCAAAAAAACGCAAAAAAAATATATAAAATAAAATAAAATAAAATAAAAAAAAATCACAGAAAGAAAAGAAAAACATAAATAATTGATTGACATTTATAAATAAATCCCGATATAATTCAATTCAATTCAATTCATATCAATTACAATAGAATAGAATTGAACTAGAATCATCCATTTAATTAATTTTAAAAAGTAAAACGGTCAAAAACAAAAAAAAAAAAATAAAGAGTATATTAAATTAAATTAGGGAATTTCGAAACAAAAAAAATATATATATTAATTTGAGTTCTTTTTTAGTAATTGGTCTTTTTTTTATTTAATTTAATTTAATTTGTTTTGTTTTGTTGTGATATTTCTGAGTTTGGAAATTATTTTTTTTTGTTTAAGAAATAGTTTTTTTGAATTATGGGGTGCAAGCTATTTATATATATAATGTATGTGATAAGTGTTATCATAATGAACCACACCTCTATTTAAAGAAACATAATTTGATTTAAAAGTAATCGATAGTAGTAAGTAGTAGTAGTAAGGGAAATTGAACAATAAAAAGAAAAAAAGACAAAACAGAACAAAACAAAACAAGATAAAAAAAAATTAGGTTGATTTACGAGAAATTAAAGATATAACTTTATTGGAAAATTCCCAATTATTGTTATTATTATTGTTGTTATTATTATTATTATCATTCTTATATATTACGATGAGATATTTAACTTTAAAATGAAACGTATTTGTAAATTTATTTGATAAAAATTTAAATTTAAAAATGAAAAAAAAAGGTGACTACTGTGTTTCAACAAGAAAAACGATAACTATAGAGAAAGATTTCTCTCTTGCTTCCAAATGCTAAGAAAAAAAAAACAAATTAAAATAGTAAATTTAATTAACAGCAGAAAAAACAAAAAACCAAAATACAATAAATTATAAAGTCATTTATAAACATATATTATTATAAATACTCACCCGAATAATCCAAATTCTTTTTTGGGTTTTTTTTTTTGTTTCTTTAGTTTTTTTTATTATTTAAACCTTGTCATCCCCCTCCAATTATACTTATATATCTACATATATCATCTATAATTCCAATTCCAATTCATTTTAAATTAACTCAATTCATCAATCAATCAATCAATCAATCAAAGTTTAAATAAATAAATATAAATATAATTAATTAATTAATCATGGACGCAGATAAAATTGTCGAAGTCATCGTTGCTATTTTCTTACCACCATTGGCAGTTTTCATGAAAAAAGGTGTTGATTCAACATTTTGGCTTAATGTAGTATTATGTATATTCTTTTGGTTCCCAGGTATTTTACATGCTTTATATGTTGTTTTAAAAGATAATTAAATTAATTATAAATTATAAATTAAAAATTATAAATTATAAAAAATTATAAATATATTTTTCAAATTCAAAAAAAAAACTATTCAAAAATTATTTCAATAAACAACAACAAATTAAAATTCAAAAAAAAAATAAATAAATAAATAATTAATTAATTAATTTAAATAAATGAAATTGTATTTTATAAAAAATTAAATTATGGATCTTTTAATATTTGCCGTTTTTTTTTTACTTTCATTCAGTTTTATTTATATTCAATTCTAATATAATATAATATAATAGTAATATAATATAATAGTAATAATAATATACATATCTTCATATAATATAACATAATATAATATAATAATAGTTATTATTTTTGGGGCCCCTCCTCCTCTTATTGTTTTAGTCTATTTTATTTTATTTTATTTTGTGTGCGTGGTGTGTACGTGTGCGTGTGCGTGTACGTGTAGAGAACGAACGAACATTTTTTTTTTTTTTTTCAAAACATCTAATTTATTATATTTATAATATACACGACTATATACTAACTATATAATAAATTTTGAATAAGGAAAGCCAATTAGGCAGAAAACCTTTAAAATGATTCATTTAGTAACAATTGTGTTGATTATCATTTTGTAATTTTATTGTGTATTGGGGATTAGTAGTGCATATTAAAAAGTGGTATCCATCTTAGAATAGTGTGGAAGGAGAGAGCTTCAGTTGGGTTTGGTTTAAGTTTTCGTATTGGATAAATTTGACGTTGGCCTCTTTCTTTATTTGATTTTGATTTTGATTTTGTTGATTTTCATTTCTTACCCCCTATTAATTAATTTTCAAATAGGAGAGTGAAAATGCCAATGCCCTCGTTTTCGATTATACATTAGATGAACAACAACATACTTTAATTTATATAAATATCAAAGTATAATTACAATTTTTATATAATTATAAACTTAGATTTGTTTTGTCCCTCTCTCTACTTAAAATCCAATTATGTAATATTTTGAAGTAATTAATTTATATTTCTATTTAAAAAAAATCTGATAAAAATTTTCAAAGATCTTCATATATCTTATTATATATATTGTTGCAAAAATATTAATTAAATAATAAATAATTAAATAAATAATTAAATAATAAATAAAAATAATATTATTATATAAGAATAAGAGACACACTACCAAAAATTATAAAATTAAGTAATTTTTAAAAATCTCGAATATTTAACTTTATCTTATAATATAAGTTTAGATAACGATAAGGGGGGGCCAAGGACAAAGGGCAAGGATATAAGGGATACCAACAACATAAACAAAAAAATAAAAAAAGATACAAAAACTAAAACACAAAATGAACAGAACAGAACAGAAATAGAAATAGAAAAGATTGAAAAGTTGGACTAAAGAAGAATAGAATAATAAACAGTGGTGTATAAGTCGGACATAGGAAAGTAATGGAAAGGAAAGAAACAGAGAGAGAGATAAACATAACATATTCTAGCAATTACTGAAATCCATTACTTGGTATAATATATTATAATATATTATATTATATTGTACATGTATATTATGTATGTATGTATGTATGTATGTATAAGATTTGCAGTTGTTTGATTGTTTGAATGGACCAATCAATTTTTATTATTTTTCGTTATCAAACACAAATTTATATTGCTCCTGCATGCAAGTAGGGATCAAAGTAAAAGTAAAAGTAATAAAAAAATGGAAGAACTAAAATCCTATTAATTATTTTTTTCGGATTTTGTATCTACTTAGTAAAAATTATTATTTTGTGATTTTTTTTTCATCTCTTTTTCTATTTTTTGCAATCGTAATAATATCAAATAGGTTTTATAAAGGTATACATATACATATATATTTATATCTATATCTATATCTATACAACTTCAAGCCTCTTTTAATCAAGACGTTATCCATTATTTATTAAAAAGAATAAAGCACATCTAAAAAAAATTAAAATGGAAAATGGAAAATGGATTTTAATTTTAATTTTAACGAAAATCAAATTTAAAATTTAAAATTTAATTTAAATTAAATTAAATTAAACAGTTGATTTTTTTAATTTTTCTGCTTCTTGTTCTTGTTCTTCTATTCTTTTTGTTTTTTTTTTTAAGCATTTATACATCCAATAAATAAATTTGTAATAATAATACTAATAATAATAATACATAAATATAGATTGAAATGTAACAAATATTAAAAAAGAAAATTAAAACAATAAGCAAAAATAATAATAGTAATAATAAGGTTCGATTTTCTTTTATAAAATCATAATCTCTCTTTATATTCTTAAATCCTGTTACTCTTATCTTTTTGATATATATGTATATTATATATTCTTCTTTTTTTTTTTTATTTTATTTTCTTTTTTTTTTTTTTTTTTTTTTTTTTTTTTTTTTTTTTTTTTTTTTTTTTTTTTTATTAGTCAGTCTTTGATTTTTATTTTATTTTATTCTATTCATCCTCCTCCTTTTTTATATATATAATTAGAATACAAGAATAGAGAGAGAGAGAGAGAGTTTGTTGAAGCTATGGCTGATACTACAATATTAACACAAACTAAAGATGAATCAAAATCACTAAATCAACAACATCGAAATCAACAAGGTAGAAAATCTTCAACAGATGCCTTAACACCGTCAAAATTATTACAAGATAGTTATAATGATAATAAAAATAGTAATAATAATAATAATAACAATAATAATGGATGTGATATACCTATAAAAGAAGAAGAAGAACTTGAGAATAATAATAATAATAAACTACCCGTTGAAGGAATACATTGTTTTTCATTTACTAAAAAACCAGTTGAACCATGTTCTATAATAAGTGATTTACATTCAAATATAACATCAAAATTAAATAGAATTAATAGCAATAATAATAATAGTACAAGAAATAGTAATACAAGTATATCAACAACAAATACAAATTCAACACAATCATCAGATACTACTTTTAAAGATTTTGATTATAATGAACAAATTAGATTTCCAAGAATTACAAATAATTATTATACTTATAGTACTAAAAAAAGTTCATTTAGTTCTAATGAAAGTCAACAAAAAGAAACAAAAGAAATTATTATACAAGATATTAGTAACAATAACAATAAAAATAATAATAATGATGATGTTATGGAAGAAGAACAAGAAGATACAGAAGAAGTTGTTGTTGATGTTAATAATTATTTACCTGCAAAATTTGATTTAACACAATCAACAAGAAGATTTTCAGTACCTTTAAAAAATAAAGAAAATTTTGATAATCAAGATTTATTATTACATGAATATACAGAAAATAATTATATTTATGAAAAAAAGAATAAAATTAATTGTATTGTAAATCAACCAAATGATAATAATAATAATAATAATAATAATAGTAAAGAATGTAATTTAATAAATAATAATAGTAATAATAATATTTTAACTTCACCAAGATTGAAAAGTCAAGCAAGTTTTCCAAAATTTAATCAAAATGATAATAGATTAAATCAAGTATATCAATTAAAAAAACCATTATTGACACCAGCTGTATTACGACCAAATATAAATAATGAAGAACAACAAGACAATAATAATTTAACTGATTTAGTATCACAACAACAAAAAGTTAAAGAATTAATTTCAAATTTTTCTAAAATTCATATACTTACATCAACTTATTCAATTATAAAACCATCATCATTATCATTATCATCATCATCATCAATAAAAAATGAAGAATTATCAAATTTTTCTCAACAACAATCACCAACTAAAATTCATTGGAAATCAAATAATTTTACAAGTAATTGTATGTTATGTTTTAAACCTTTTCATAATCCTTTAGTTTCTATTTTATATGATGTACCAAAACGTCATCATTGTAGATTTTGTGGATTAATTTATTGTAAACAATGTTTAGAAGATTCAACAACAACAACAACAAGTACAACAACAACAACT
Organism: Insectozyma bohioensis; assembly: GCA_030582535.1. Lineage (NCBI taxonomy): Eukaryota > Fungi > Ascomycota > Pichiomycetes > Serinales > Debaryomycetaceae > Insectozyma > Insectozyma bohioensis. The sequence goes on along the minus strand of JAKTXL010000020.1, from coordinate 65,091 downwards.
ACAACTACAAAAATATTAATTGATGAAAATGCAAGATTTATAATACCTTTAGAAAAATCTAATAATTATTTTGAAAATTTAAATTGTTGTGATGGTGATGATAAATTTTGTAAGAAATGTAGATCAATTTATGAACATTTTTTAAATGAATTAAAAAATAATAATAATAATAATAATAATAATCTTCATATTGATGATAAATTTGTATATATTGAAAATCCATTTGTTCAAGATCATTATAAGTATCATAATCATCATCATAATAAAAGTTATACTAATAATAATAATAATTTACAATGTTTATCTATTAATGATCAATCAAGAAATGAAAATAATGGCAGTGGTGCTGCTGCTGCTGGTGGAGGTGGTCCAAATGATCGAAAAGTTAGTGTTGTTGGTGATGTACCAAGTGATTGGGCATGGAGTCTGTTTTAACATTATTTATTTTATTTTATTTATTTTTTATTTATTTTTTATTTATTTAGTTCTTTCTTTTAGTTCTTTCTTTTTTGTTTATTATTTTATTTATTTTTGGATTTAGTTAGATTTTTATATACCTTAGATTATTAGTTTAATAGATTATTATATTTATTCTTTAAAAAAAAAGTTGTATATATATTTTGCACCCATATGATTTTTTCAAATCCAGGGTTTATTAGTTTTTAGTTTTTACGCGTAGTGTAGTATATAATAAAATAATTTTGAACAAAAGTACACATCATAAACAATAAAATAAAATAAAATTATTCAATTTTGTGCCTCAAAAATATTTATTTTTTTTTAACTATTGTCTTTTTTATTTTTTTTTTTTTCAAAATTGACAATACGATAAATAAATATTACTTAAAATTCAGGATTCATAGTAACCATTTATTGGAATGGAATGAAATGAAATGAAATGGAACGAAATTCTAGAACTAAACTAAACTATATAGATCTAAGCACCCTTTTTTAAAGTAAAGTAAAGTTATTCACTTTTTAACCAAAAAAATAAAAAAATTAATTTACAACTACTACTACTAATTACTATTACTTACTTAACCTATTATTATCCGCCTTTAAAATAATATTAATATTTTTCGTATTTGAAATAATATAATAATAATAATAATAATAATGTAATAATTATAATTAATAAAATATATTGAACCACCACCACCACTGTGCACCACATTTTCAATAATATTAATATTAATTTAGACGATTGAAAAAAAATTATTTAAATTATATATTAAAGTTTAAACATAAATTTAATTTAATTTAATTTAATTTAATTTAATTTAATTTAATTTAATACTCAATTCTGATATTGTAATCATTTTTTTTTTTTCTTATAATATGTAAGATCAATTTTGTTTATTTATTTCTTTCTTTCTCTAATGGGGAATTGAATTGAATAGATATCTCTGATCTGATTTGATCCCAATATATATATATCTAAGAAGTTTCGTTAAAGTATTAATTAATTTATTTGAAAAAAAAACTTGGAGATCTTATAAAATGATTTGATTTTATTTTATTTTAATTAACTCTACATATACATGATATACTTACATACATACAATATCAATACGTACGTATATATTGATCATTCATATGAATATATTACAAACTTTAAATGTTAATATATATTACAAAAACAGATTAATTAGTTAAATTAGATTGTTATATTGTATTGTTTTAGTAGTTAGTGTAAGAACTACCAAAAAATATTTTTTTTTTTACTTTACACTTTTCACTTTTCACTTTTGCCCTACTATTTCTGATTTCTGTTGTAAAGTCAGATTTCAGATTTCAAATTTTTTAAATTTTTAATTTTTTTTTTTTTTTTTTTTCATTTCTATATCAATATCACTTTTTTCTTTCTTTAAAACTTATTAAGACAAATTAAATTGTTTATAAGAAACTTGTATTTATATTATTATTATATTCATTAATTTAACATTCCTTTATTATCATTATCAATTAATTAATTTTCATTCCTTACTTTTAAAAAATTTTTCATTTTTCATTTTTCATTCATTCATTCGTTTCTATTTGTTTTAATTTTATTATTATTTTAAATGTATCAACAACCAAATCATTCATATCATTCAACTGATTCATTACGTAGATTATCATCAAATAATCCATTTAGACAAATACATGCATATAGTCCTCGAAAATCATCAGGTTTAAGTTCACAATCATCAAATCATTTTGATGATTGGGTTGAAAAAAATAGACAATTATTATCAGAAAGTGATGATGAAGATGATGATTTATATATCAATGGAAATCGTCAATCTAAAATAAGTACTAGAAGTGGTAATAGTGATATTATAGGTTATTATCATCAAAATTCATCAGTTGATAATTTTCAACAAAATAATAATAATTCTAGAGATCAAAGAAAATATCTGAATAGTAGAGGAGGAATACGTACTAATAGTAATAGTAATAGTAATAGTAATGGACATGGACATGGACATGGGAAAATTACACCAAATTCAACCACTTCATCAAATTATAGACCACCTCAACAACAACAACCAAGGGCAATAAGAGCAGATAGTGATTCAAGTGTGAATTATTCAAATAATAGGTATGTATAAAAAACATTTTTTTTTTTTTCATTTTCATTTTCATTTATTATCTTTATTTATTATTTATTATTTATTATTACAAAATATAGTTCTTTTTAATTAATAGAAAGAAAGATGATTATTAATTGCAAATTTAGAGTTAATATTTGACATGTAAAACAACGCGTCCAAGTGTTTTGTTTTGTTTTGTTTATTTTTATTTTTATTTTTATTTTATTTTTTTCTAGTGTGTGTGAGGTGAGGTTATGAAGCCATGGGAAGATAATCATCTATTTACTGCAGATAATACAAGGCATGATATGGTATGTATGGCATGCCATGGGCCATAGAAGTAGGCAAAGCAGAACGAGACTAAGTAAATGTGTGACAAGATACATGAGGGGGTTGTGTAAATTGGATAATTTCTGAGGCAACAAACAAAACAACAGACAAAATATATTTTCATTCATATAATTTAATATAATTTAATTTAATTTAATTTAACTGAAAACAGAAATACTAAAATTTAGTTTTAAAATTAAACAATTTTTTAATTTAATTTAATTCAATTTAATTTAATTAAACTAATTAGAATTTTAAATTTGTTTTAGTTCATATTTAATTTAGAAGATTTCATTTCATTTCATTTCATTTCAGTTCATTTATCAACAGTTTAAACAAATTTACTTTAAATTAGGAATTATTGGAAACAAATAATTTTTAATATTTAATTTTGTGCCACCCCTCCAATTCCACCAAATACCCCCCTCCCCCACAACACAAATTTTATTATATATTATATTATATTGTATTATATTATATTGTATTATATTGTATTATATTATATTATTTTGGTTGTCATTCCACTACCAATTGATAGATAGATAGATAGATAGATACATTGATATTTAACTAACAACAAAGAGAGAGATTGAAAATATTTAAAGATTATTTATTTGATCATCTTCATATTAAAAATAACTTTACTTTCCAATATATTGATTGTTTTATTGTATAATTATTTAAGTGTTTGTTAATTTAATTTTATTTTCATAGCCTCAAACAAAAACCAAAACAAAATTAAAATTAAAAAAACAGTCAAATATTTTATTTTTTTAGGTCAAACAAAAAGTTTAGCAATTTAACACAATTTTTTTTTTCTTCTTATATTATTTTATTTTTGCTGTTATTTTAGAAGTATAAATAAATATAATAATAATAATAATATTAATAGTATCATATTATAGTTGGTGTTCAAATTCAAATTCAATTTGAAATAAAGTCATTTTATAATTATCATTATCACAAGAATAAATTTAAGTTTACTTTACTGATAAGAAGATAAAAATATAATATTCCACAGTGTCTATTAATTAATTAATTAAATTATATTATATTATATTATATTATCCAACCGTATAAAAAAGGGGTGAAGAGAAAAAAAAAAAAAAAGTATTAAATTTAGAGCCAGAAAAGAGAAGAAGAAAAACAACAACCAAAAAAAATTATATCTTTTTAAAACAATAATCAACAAAACAACAAGAGAGAAAACGTCAAACGACTAGAAATTTTTTTTTTCCCTTTGGTTGTCTCTTTCTTTTTAACAACTTTACTTTACTTTCATTTTATTTTATTTCATTTCATTTCATTTCATTTCATTTCATTTCGTTTTAATAATAATATTTAATAATAATAATAATAATAATAGAATTATATATAATCATATTTATATATACTAACATATAGAAATTATAGAGCCATGAAATCAAATAATCCTTTTGCTTCAGCATTAAATGATGATTCTGATGATACTTATATTCATCATAGAGAACCGCCAATTCCACCAAGACATTCAAATACACCACCTGCAAGACCTTCAAATAATCCACCTCAAGAAGATTTTGCTCCTCCTTCTTATGAAGAAGCTGCTGGTCCTGAAGCAGCTAAAAAAGAGTATAGAAGAGAAAAAGATACAGCAAATTCAAGTTCAAATTCAAATTCAAATTCAAAAACTTCATCATCATCATCACGTCATCGTTCTCATTCAGATTCACGTCGTCATCATCAACATCGTTCAAATGGTCATAGTTCTTCTTCTTCAAATGGTCATGGTAGTTCTTCAAATGGTCGTAGTTCATCATCATCATCACGTCCACATAAATCATCAAGTTCAAGAAATAAATCTCCAAATAAAAAGAAATCAGAACCTGTTGCTGCTAAAAATTTAGATACAATTGATAAATTAGATGTTACAGGATTTTTTGGTGGTGGTTTCCATCATGATGGTCCATTTGATGCTTGTACACCACATAGAAATAAAAATGTTAAAAAAGCTCCAGTTGCTGCATTTCCAGTTGATGGACCAAATAATTCAATTGCAGGTTCTGCTGGTAATATAGATAAAGATGAACAAATTAATTTAGCATTTGGTAATTATGATGAAGCTGATAAAAATGAAATTGTTGGTAGAAGACTATCAATGAAGAAAAAAAATAGTAATGAAGATGTACCAATTATAAAAACCAATAGAATTAGTAATGATCCTCAATCAAGTTTATTAAAACAAAATCCATCAGTATTAAATTTTGATTCAAATTCAAAAGCTTTACCTGTACATGGTTCAACTACAGCAGGTTTAGGTTCAACAACATTTCTTGATGGAGCTCCAGCACCAAAAAATGCATCATCATCAAATGATGATTATTTAAATGTAAATAATGGTGGATTAGGTAGAAAAAAATCTTTAGTTCAAAGATTAAGAAAAAATAGTGGATCAGAAACAAATTCAAGAAGAACATCAGATGATAATGGTATATATTCATCAGTATCTGATAATGGTAGAAGAGGTTCATTAAATACTTTAGAATTAGATGAAGATGATAATAATGATTTAAAACCTCCTGGAAATTCATTTATAAGAAGAGTTAAAAGTTTGAAAGTTAGAAGGTAAAAGACAATTTTGATTTATGAAGTAAAAAAAATTATAAAATAAAAAAAAAAAAAAAAAAGAACGGTTTTAAAATATGTATAAATTTATATAATTAGAGTAAAAATTATTTGTGTATGGTATTAGTTTTGTAGTTTGTTTTAATATATCTCAGTGTGTAATAGA
>JAKTXL010000020.1:0-59315 GCA_030582535.1 Insectozyma bohioensis | reverse complement strand
ATACAATAAATCAATTATGGTTTAAAAGAGGTGAATTATTAGCATCAAATATAAATAATTTATTAACACAAACAACAAATTTTAAAGATCAACAACAATATAATTTAAAAGATATTATATCATTAACAATGCATAAAACCGAATTAAATCAATTATATAAAAATTCAACAAATTTATTTAATTTAAATTTTTTTATAGAAAGTTTAAAACCAAATACATCAAATAAAATTGAAAAACCAAATAAAGATTCATTATTAGAAACACCAAATGATTCTTCATTTGGTAATATTCCAACAGATACAGAATTTTTAGATTGGATAAATTATTCATTTGGTTCAATTCAAGAATTTAGAAATTTAATTTTAAATTCTGGTAATGGTATAAAAGGTGATGGATATATATGGATTGTTGCAGAAAGTTCAATGAGTGAAAATTATTTAAATAAAAATAAATTTAAATTAACTCCTATGTATCATAATTTAGCTATTGTAAATACTTATAATAATGGAATTCTTGATGATGCTGAAAGATCTGGTCAAATTGATAGAATGAATCAATTATTACAAAAAAATGAAGAAAATAATAATGGTGTAGAAGAAGTAGAAGAAGAAGTAGAAGAAGAAGTAGAAGAAGGAAAAGAAGAACAAGAAGTAGAAGGAAAAGAAGAACAAAAGAAAGAACAACAAGAACAAGAAAAAGAACAAGAACAAGAAAATGTTCAAATTAATAATAAAATTCCTGAAGAATTACAATTGGGTAATGTTCAAGAAGCTGAATTTAATACTGCTTATCTTAATAAAAATTTAGTACCTATATTAGTTATTGATGTTTCTCCAAGAAATTATTTATTAGATTATGGTGTTTTTGGTAAACAAAAATATTTAGAAAATGTTTGGGAATGTATTGATTGGGATGTTGTTTTAAGAAGATTACCAACTAGATCAAGACAAGTTATTACAATGTAAATAGAGAGATGAGATATAGATAGAGACAGAGACAGACAAACAAAAAACTTTTTAAATTTCTATATATATATATAAAAAAAAAAAAAAAATGTACATACTACTACTACTAATTACTTTATTTAAAATATTTTTAATTTTTTTAATTTTTAATTACTTTTTTAACAATTTTTTCAACTTCATCCCAATCATCAGTTGGAACTCTTGTCATTTCAATATTACCAAAATAATTTTTAATTGCCATTAAAATTTCATAAGATTTTCTATCATGAATAAAAGAAATTGATACACCAACTCTACCAAATCTACCAGTTCTACCAATTCTATGTAAATAAGTTGAAGGATCTGGACGACGTTCTTTATCAACTGGTAAATCATAATTAACAACCATTGATACTGAAGCAATATCAATACCTCTTGCTAAAACATTTGTAGTAATTAAAACTTTTGATCTACCTTCTCTAAAATCATCAATTAATCGATCTCTTTCTGAAGTTTCTAATCCACCATGTAATATAGATACTGTATGACCTTCTTGTCTCATTTTTGTATATAATTGATTTGCAGTTTCTTTTCTTTCAACAAATATAATTGATGAACCAATAGTTAATAAACCATATAATTCACATAATACTTCAAATTTATGTTGTTCTGAATTACAATCCATATATAATTGTTTAATACCATCAACATTTAATTCTTCTTGTTTTAATTCTAATGAATTTGCATTTGGTACAAATTTTTCTGCATAAGATCTAACTTCAGTTGGAAATGTAGCAGAAAATAAAACTAATTGACAATTTTTTGGTAATGTTCTTCTTACACGAACACATGCATCACCTAAACCTTGAGCATCTAACATATTATCAGCTTCATCTAATACAAAAACTTTTAAAGTATTTGTATTAAGTTGTCTTTTTCTAATTAAATCTAATACAATACCTGGTGTACCAACTAATACTTGAGAATTTATATGTTGACCTCTTTCAATAGAATTTGGTACAACTAAAGATGTTGAAATATTTGTAAATTTTCCCATAGTTGTAATAACTTCTAAAGTTTGTCTTGCTAATTCTCTTGTTGGTGCTAAACATAAACATTGTGGAGATTTCATATTTTCATCAACTCTTGATAACATAGTTAATGAAAATGCTGCTGTTTTACCAGTACCTGATTGTGATTGTCCAATCATATTTCTTGGAGGATTTGAAATTAATAATGGTAATGCTTTTTCTTGAATTTTAGAAGGTTTATTAAATTTCATTGCATATAATCCTTTTAATAATTCTGGTTTTAAACCTAATTCTTCAAATGATTTAACTGAAAATAATGGTGAATTTGGATCTGCTTGTATATCTGCTAATTTAACTTTAACTTCATATGTTGATTTAATTAAATTTGAATCTAATTCTTTTGATTCTTCTTCTTCTTTTTCATTTTTTGATTCTACTTCATCTTCTTTTGATGATGTGGCTATTGATTCATCTTTTGATGATGTGACTATTGATTCATCTTCATCTGATTCATCTGTTGGTTCTTCATCTTTAACATCTTTTGTTTCAACTACTTTTTCATCTTTGATTTCTTTCTTTTCATCTTTCAATGGCTCTTTTGATTCTTCTTTTGATTCAATTTTTGATTCTTCTACTTTTTTATCAGAATCTTTATTTAAGGAAAGACTAGCAAGTAAGTCTGATGCATCAGCATCTACTCTTTTTGTTGACATAATTGTTGGTTAATTAATATTTATATCAATGAAATTTTTTAATGAAAGAATTTTTTTTTATTTTTCTGTTGAAAAAAAAAAAAAAAAAATAAAATGAATGAAATATCAAAAATACTCTAATAAATACAAGGTTATATAAAATTAAAAAAGTATAAAAAATCTATACATATTTATATGGATTCATAATACCATTTGGATCATAATGATTTTTAATTTCTTTAATTAATTTAATTTCAATTGGATTTTTAGAATATCCAATATAATTTTTCTTTTGGAAACCTAAACCATGTTCAGCAGAAATTGAACCACCTTTTGATTCAATCCATTCATAAACAAAAGGTTCTAAAACTTTTTCAATATCACGAGAATATTTTCGAACACTAACATTTAAATGTAAATTACCATCACCAATATGTCCATAACCTAATGCTGCAACTACAGGTTTTGATTCATCATCTATACTTGCAATACCTGATTCTTCTAATCTTTCATTTATAGCTTCAACTAAACCATATAAATCAGCTAATGGAATTGAAACATCATATTTATAAACACCACCATTAATAGTAGTTGCTTCAGGAATTGATTCTCTCCATGACCATAAAGATTGAATTTGAGCTTCATCTTGAGCAATTATACCATCATCAACTAAACCTTCTTCCATTGCATTACCTAAAAATGTTTCTAATTTTTCATCATCATGTTCTTTATTTGAACCAGAAGTTTCAATTAATATATAAAATGGATATTCACCACTTTCTATAGGATGATCAAGACCTAAATGTCTTGAAGTCAATTTTTGTGAAGTTGCATCCATAAATTCAAATGCTGATAAAATTTCAGATAATTCTTTTCTTGCTTCAACGAAAACTTTTTGTACAGCTTCATATGATGATACAGCTAAAAATGCAACATTTTGAGCTTGAGGTCTTGAAGGACATAAAATTGATACACCTGTAATAATACCTAAAGTACCTTCTGATCCAATAAATAATTGTTTTAAATCATAACCAGTATTATCTTTACGTAATGAATGCATAGAATTATAAATAGTACCATCGGGCAATACAACTTCTAAACCTAATACTGAACCATGTAATGATCCATAACGTAATAATCTTAAACCACCTGCATTACATGCAACATTACCACCAACATGACAAGAACCTTTAGCACCTAAATCTAATGGGAAAATATAACCTTTTTCACTTAAATATTGATCTGCAGTTTCTAATATAACACCAGCATCTAATTTTAATATACCACTAACTGGATCAAATGATCTAATTTGATTTAATGATGATAAAGAAATTATAATTTCATCAAATATAGGATTTGATCCACCAACTAAACCAGTATTACCACCTTGTGGTACAACAGCTAATTTATTATCATTACAATATTTTAAAATTTTTGAAATTTGTTCAGTTGTTTTAGGTTTTAAAACTAATTTTGATTGTCCACGATATTTTCTCATCCAATCTTCATTAAAAAATAATAAATCATCTTCATCAGTTATAATTTGTTGATTTGTTAATATAGATTTAAAAAATTCTAAATCTTTTTCATCTAATTTTTTATATTTTGAATCTCTTGAAATTTTATGTGAATAAGTTTCTGCAGTTAAAGGAACTGATTTTGTTGTTGAATAATTAATTTTGGTATATAAATTTGATAATTTAATTGTTTTGTTGTTTATAACATTTCTTCTAATTAAAGAAGTAGTGGTATATAACAATCTTCTTTGCATTGTTTATCTCTTGATTGATAATCTGGAGTTCAATGATTTCTGAAAATTTGATGAAAAAAAAAAAAATAGAAAAGAGTCAGAAAAAAAGATGAAATTAAAATGTGGATAAATATTTTTTATTAGAGATTATGTAACATCGTATTAAATTATTATGTAATCATGATACTCAACGCGAGATGGTAGTAATCTGGCACGAGATGGCTCTAAGGATGGCATTGAAATTCCAAAAAGAGCAAAAAAAATTTATTTCTTGTCTTTTTTTTTTTCTCTTTCTTCTCAATTTCAATTTCAACAAAATTTTTAGATAACCAGAAACAATAGTTGCTTTTATTGATAAACCAACCTTTTATAATAAAGATGATGAAAATATTAATAGGACTAATATTTTTAATTCAAACTATATTATCATTTCAATTTCCATTTAGTTTAAATGATTTTATACCTAGTAAATCTGATAATCATTTACATTTTTCAACATTAAATCAAGATGATTATCCAATAGATTTATTACAATATATTGATGATTATATTATTAGAATAGATTATTCTTCTTGTTCAGATATTTATAAATTTATAAAAACTGAAATACCAAATCCAAATAATGAAACATCTATCTTTTTTAAGAAATGGGGTAAAAATAATTATTTAAAAACTATAGATTTACAAATTAATGAAATTAATTTAATTAAATTAATTGAAAAATTTCCAACTATTAAATATGAAATTATTATTGATGATTTATCTCAAAGAATTTATGAAACTTATCCTATAGAAAATAAAGAAATTCAATTATTAAATCATAAAGATGATATTCATACATATTCTGAATTATTTTTTAAAGAATATCGTTCTTTAGAAGCTATTGATAATTGGTTAGATTTATTACAATCTACTTATCCTGATATTATAACATTGGAAGAAATTGGTGAAACTTATGAACATAGAACTTATAAAGTTGTTCATTTTGCTGTTGATAAAGAAGATGTTGAACATCATAAAAGAAAAACTATAGTTATTACAGGTGGTGTTCATTCAAGAGAATGGATTTCTGTATCATCTGTATTATATACAATTTATCAATTATTACAATTTTATAATAATAATCCAGAATCAAAAATTTTAAAAAATTTAGATTTTTTATTTATTCCAGTTTCAAATCCTGATGGTTATGTATATACTTGGACAACTGATCGTTTATGGAGAAAAAATAGACAAAAAACAAATTATCCAAGATGTTTTGGTATTGATATTGATCATTCTTATGATTATCATTGGACAATGTCAAGAGATTGGCCATGCGGTGAAGAATATAGTGGTGAAAGACCTTTCCAAGCTTTTGAATCTAAAATTTGGGAAGATTATTTAAATAATACTAATGAAGATCATAATATTTGGGGTTATATAGATTTACATTCTTATTCTCAAGAAGTTTTATATCCTTATGCTTATTCATGTAATCAACAACCAAGAGATGAAGAAAATTTAGTTGAATTAGCTTGGGGTATTGCAAAAGCTATTAGAGTTCAATCTGGTCAACAATATAATGTATTACCTGCTTGTATTGATAAAGATTCTGATTTATTACCTGATTTAGGTTCTGGTACAAGTTTAGATTTTATGTATCATAATCGTGCATATTGGGCTTATCAATTAAAATTAAGAGATAGTGGTAGTCATGGATTTTTATTACCTGCGAAATATATTGAACCAGTTGGTAATGAAGTATTTGCTGCTATTAGATATTTCTGTCATTTTATACTAAATGATGATTAGAAAAAAGAACTGTTTAAATATAATGTATTAATTTTTTTGCTTTTTTAAAATTTTTCTTTTTTTTTTTTTGCAGTATTTTATTTTATTTATTTTTTATAGTTTTTAATATTCAAGATCTTTTTTTGCGTCGATCAAAAAATTTCTAATTTTTGACTCCATAAATTAATTTTTTATGAGAATTGTAATTCAAAAAGTTAAACAAGCATCAGTTACAGTCGATGATAAAGTTATATCATCAATAGGTAAAGGATTAATGGTATTAGTAGGTATATCAACTACTGATACCATTGAAGATGTTAATAAATTATCAAAAAAATTATTATCTTTACGTATATTTGAAGATTTATCACAACCACCAGAAACAGCAACCAAATGGTATGGTAAACCTTGGTCAAAATCAGTTATAGATATTCAAGGTGAAATATTATCAGTTAGTCAATTTACTTTATATGGAACAGTTAAAAAAGGTACAAAACCTGATTTTCATAAAGCTGCTAAAGGTCATACTGCAATTGAATTATATGAACAATTATTATCTCAATTACGTCAAGGTTTAGGTGATGATAAAGTTAAAGATGGTGAATTTGGTGCCATGATGGATGTTGCTTTAATTAATGATGGTCCAGTTACTATAATTTGGGATACCCAAGATAATACTTTATAATAAATAAATAAATAAATTTTGTATATATATATATATAAATATAATAAATATTCTAGATATAGAAAGATAATAAATAATAACTATATTGCATTACTTGCACAACTAAATGGTTTACCATAAGCACTTGCTTCATAAGACCATATTATACTTTGTATAGTAGCATATAATCCAGGACCTAGTATATATACACCCAAACCAAAGATTATTAAATTTAAACCAATTTCAATTAATGTAAAAAAATTTGATCTTTTAATTAAATCTATCCAACTTATTTCAATACCTTCTTTTTTATAATAATAAAGTTTTTTTAATTTAAAATAAGCTAATGACCAAAAAATAAATCCAAAAAAACAATCAAATAAAGAACTCATTAAACTTAATAAATCACTAAAAAATGGTATAACTTCTGCTATAACAAATGCAATTCCCCATAATATAGCATTTAAACCAATCCAAACCGACCAACCAGTTATTGTATGATTATTTCTATGAATACTATTTTTATTAAATATATTTTGAAATAAAAATTGTGATGAAACATTACTATATAATGCACCTAAAAATAAAATTGTTGGTAATGCAAAACTAAAAGCAATTTTTTTAAAATTACCAATTAATGAACCAAATGCAGGTGCTGTAATATAAGCATCTCCAACATATACATAAACTATAGATCCAGCTAATGCAAAAGTAATTAATTCACAAATAGTAACAACAATTAAAGCTTTTTTAAAATCTTTTGGTTTTTTCATTTGTGAAATAAATGAAGGATAAGTAATTTGACCAACAAATGTATAAACAATATTTAATACTGCAGACATTATATTAACAAATTTTTCACCTTTTTTAGGCCAACCATTCCAATGAACAGGTATTGAAGGATCAAATTTATAAGGATGATCTTGTATACCAGCAAATATCATTGCTAATATAACAGCAACAAACATTGTAATTGCTGAAAAATATGCAACACCTGACATATGACTAAAAGTTCTTGGTAATGAAATTATAAAACATCCAACTGCTGTAACAACACTAAATACAATTGAACAAATTGTTTTATTATCACTTATAGTATTAAAATATTTTGCACCTACTAATACATGTAATGCTTGAATTAAAGTATTATTTAATAAAAATGCTATAGCAGTTAAATACCAAACCCATTTAGAACCAAATATTAAATGTTGACCAATATCACAAACATTTAATAAATGAGGATAAGCAGAACAATAATCAGCTATAATTAATCCAGTATATAAACATAATAAAGAAACTATAACAGTAACAATTAATCCTAAACCTAAACCTAATACTGAATAACTCCAAGGAAATGACATAATTGCTAAACAAATATATTCACTAAATAATAAACCTGCTGTTTTTTGCCATGAACAATTTCTATAATTTATATTATGATGATTTTCTTCATCTATTTCTTTTTTTAAAAAAGCATCTGGATCCAATGTTGAAAGATCCAGATTACTATTTTCTTCAAGATCTGTATTTAGATAATTCTTTTCACTCATCTCTTCTTTTTTTTTTAGAAAAAATCAAATTTAAGCTTTTTTTAGTTTTTTATAGAACAAGATCTAAAATTGCAAAATGAAAAAAAAAAATAAAAAGGAAGGATATTCATTTTATTATATATATATATATATCTTTACAAACATAGATAACAAAGCACTGTTCCTAGTTAAAGATCTTCGTATTTAAGCAATCATTTCAGATGAAATACAATAGTAACTTAATAATTATACATTATGTTCTATATTGTTCAATGACGCCATAATTAACCACAGTTTATAGTTTTAAATTTAGTTAAGATTACAAAAAGTATATAGGGTTAAATTTCTGTTGTAATGAAATTTTTGTGTAGGCGGCGAAAAGAAAAAATCATGGTTCCAGTCGCTCTAAATATTGTCGGAACAACAGTAGAAAATGCAGTCCGCTTGCACTCAATATTAATTTAGTCCGTTCTGATGTAATTAAGATTGCTTGTAAATCTTGTAGTTGCTTTTTTTTTCATTTTTCTAGGTATTTCATCTTGGATGCCGTTTTAAATATATATACAGTGTTGAAATATATGCAAGATTTATTATGAGATTAAGATGAATGAAATTCAAATATAACTTTTCAATAATCAACTTTTCCACTGAACTTGTGTTCTAATACAGAAACATCATTTTTAACTAAACTCAGTTTGTAAATTCCAACATTCAAAGTCATTTTTAAGAGGTTAAGTAATAGTAAATAGAACTAATATTAGTTTGTATATTCGCTAGTAAATGATGATAATGCGATTTGCATTAAATTCTATAGAACTGCTCTTTTGCTAATTTTTTGTTTCCTATTTGTTTCAATGTTAGTTTCATCGTAACCGAACTTCAGGAACAATAAATTTCATTACTCAACAATTAAATATATGATGCAAAAGAAGCCACTGTAAATAATTCACAAAACAATCCTTTTTCTGTATTTGTATTCTATATGTTCTCGGTAATCTATAAAGTCATTCTTTATCATAAGATTATACAGTCATTATATGTTTATGGGAAACTATACTAAACTTATTATAATAACATTCCAAAAAGACTAAATTTTTTTCTTACTTATTTTCCAATTAGTAATCTTCAATATTCCTCTTTACAACCCAAGTAATAAAGCAATTACAATCATAAATATTCCAGTTATAATCCAAAATACTTTTAAATTTTCATCAAAATTAAATCTTTCAACAGGATCAAATTCAAAATTATTAAAAATTCTATGATCATTATCAGAATGGTAATTAGACGATAAATCTTGAATCCTATTTAATATATTATATTTTTTAATTATTAATAATGTTAGTATTATCACTAGTATAGGAATATAATTATATGATGATAGTCTTCTTATATCTTTTGATGATATATTTGATAATGCCATGGGGTTATTAGTTAAGGATGATGTTGAATCTTTAATTTTTTTTTTTCCTTGTCGTCTCTATTTTTGTTTTTATTTTTTCATTTTTTTTTTTATGGGGCAACAAGCAAAAAAATAAATTTGGGACATTGAAAACATGACAATGCCAATATCTAAAGGTAACCTGTTGGTTACAAGTCTTATAAAAAAAACCCCTTGTTATATTTTCACCAAACACCTCTAAATTCATTATTTTGAATCATCATATTTAATAATTTCCATCTTCGTGATGTAGTTATTAAAAACCACATTGAAAAGGAAACTAAACATCCAACAAAAATTCCAATAAACATAGCACATAAACTTAATCTAATAATACTATATATAATATCTAATCCAACAAATATAATAGATACAAATTGTAATAAATAATTTATTAATAAATTATTTGAATAAACAAAACCATTACTACTGGTAGTACTATTTCTAATCATATTATTTAGATTTAAAAATTCATCAAATCCATTAGTGAAAGGTGGTTCAAAAGTATCAGGATTTAATATTAATAATAAAGGAAACTGGCCTAATAGATTAGCATTTATATCATCTTTAATATTACCAATTATTATAGATATGATCTCTAAACTTTTAAACATCAGAAAAAATTGACTTATAATATGAATCTATTATGAAATGGTTGTTATAATTTCACTAATATTGATTACTATTTCTATTTCTATTATTATTATTATTATTTATTTTATTGATTTATTTGTTATATCATATGATTTATCTAAATGTAATGAAGAAAAGATTTGGCTTTGATTTGATGATTTTTTTAGTTTTACCTTTTTCGTTTTTCGAATGTTTTTTTTTTTCTGGTTCTGGTTCGGATTTTGATTAAATATAAATCTGTTAATTGATATGAGACATACATAATAAAATCTACTAGGTGTGTCATATTTTTTTATCTATTGCAAATCTCTGACACCAAAAAATTTTCTATTCTCCAGATTTACAACCCACATTAAATCAAATCAAATTGACGCTGATGTTAACAATCAGATATATATCTATTCAAACTTACTTACAAAATGAAACGAAGTAGAGATATTGATAATAATCAACTACAATACCAATTTCATGATATCAAATCGCGTAAATTTAATCAAGATTTAAATTTATTAACTATTCCTCAAGATATATTACAGATAATTTTTAATCATTTATCACCACAAGATATAATTAATTTATCACTTATTGATAAAAGTTATAGATATTATTTAACTCCTAAAATATTCAGTAAAATTAAAAGTACATGGTTAAAATTAATTAATGAAATTGATGGTAAAAGTAATTTTATTAAAAATCATAAATATATTATTAAACAATTACGTATAATTGATTGTTATTCATATGGTGAATGGCAAATTGATTTTTTCACTGATTTAACTATCAATTTACCAAATTTAACTCATTTTTTAATTAATTCACAAAATTCTTCAAATTGGTTAAAATATAGAAATGATGATAATTTAGTAAAATTAACATTATATTTTGAAAATAATAAATTTGATACCCAAAATGAATTTTTAAAATTAAATCCAAAAAATATTAATAGAATAATTACTAGAAATGTTATTGATACTAATAATCATCCAAGAATTTTCAGTATTGAACATATAAAAAATTTTAAAATGTTAACTCATTTAGTTTTATATGATTATCATTTTAATTGGGAATTAAATTCATTTGTTTATCCAGTACTTATATTAGAAAAATTAACTTTAATAAATTGTACATGGGAATATCCTTTTAAATTACTGCAATTTAATTATAATACTAATATTAAACAATTATCATTAAATTATTCAGTACATAATTTATTTACATTATCAGAAAGATTTAATAAATTTATGAATTTAGAAGATAATGATGATTTTAAAAGTTTACAAGAATTAGAATTAAGATTTATATTAGATTCTGAAAAAGATTTTCATAAATCAAAATTTTTAAATGAAAATATTTTATTAAAATATTTAAATGATAAAAATTTTCCTGATTTAAAGAAATTAACTTTTGATGGTTGGATATTACCTTTGAATGATTTATATCATTATATAAATAAATTATCAAATATTAATTTAAATTATTTAAAATTTAATTGTATTAATAATGCCCATAATGAAAATGAAAATATAATTAATAATAATGCTATTTGGAAAATCAAACAAAATCTATATAATAAATTTCCTTGGTTAGCCCTTAATATAGGTCCAGCTAAAATTGGTCAACTTAATGATAATTATGGTGCTTGAAAAATGAATTTATGTGATGATGTTTTAATTCTTTTACTTTCTTTCTTTTCTTATTTAGTCTAGTTACCTTTTACTAGAGTTTATGTTTAATTTAATAGAGTTTTATTGCTAATTAATGTTAATTATTTCTAAAACTGTACATTTGTAGTTTGGCAACGTTTGTTGCAAAAAAAAAAATAAAAGAGACGAGTTGATGTCTCGTCGTGAATATAACTGAAAAAAAAAAAACATATAATTCTGATCTTCTTTAAAACTAGTAACACACCTTTCAAATGCATAAATATTGGTTAATATTTTTCTATATACTATCAACTTGTTTAGCTAATACAGAAACTATTTTAATCAAGATTCCTCATTATTTTAATATACCCGAATTTAATGAATCAATTACAAAAGATGATCAAATAGATCGAAATTTTTATCAATTGAATGGAACTCATAAATTATTATTAAATTATCCTATTCAAACAATTGATACAATATCAAGTCAATCAATATCAAATTTAATAACAATCGATTATAATTCAATTAATCAACTTGAAGAAACTATATTAATTAAAATTAATAATTATAATAATTCAATATATAAAAATAATGATTTATTAAATATTAAATTATGTTGGCCAGCTACATATCCATATGATTTTCAAATTGATCATGAATATTTATATTTAAAAGATTTAATAAAAACTACAACTCAAGATAAGAATCAATTTGATTTATATTTAAAAATTAATTATAAATTTAATGCTTATACATTTGATTCAAAAAATTTAAAAGAAAAAGATGATTTAAAATTTCTATTATATATTAATAAATTACCTTGTAATTGGTTACCAATTCCATTAGAATTATATGATTATATACTTTATTTAATTGATTTAATAATTATTTTAGCATGGAATATTAAATCATTAATCAAGTTGATATTTTGAAATATTAAATAAATACATCAATACATCAATACATCAATAATTAATATTTGTTTAAGTATTTTGTACCTTTTTATATATATATATTTTTTTTTTTCGTTTGAGCCAATCAACAAAAAAACAATTTTGATTTTCAATTACATTTTCTATTGAATTTCTCTTTTATTAAACAAACCATTTAATAATGTCTACATCAATTGTTCGTACGATTAAAAACATATATAAATCAGGATTTAAAAGAGCAGCATGGCAAATTCATCATCATAATGATACAAAATCAGGTTGGTTAGTAGGTACAGATGACTGGGGTAATAAATTTTATGAAACAGATGCACCAGAAGAAATTCATTTAAGAACAAGATGGGTAGAATATAATTCATGGAATCCAGATATGTCACAAATTGAACCTGGTTGGCATTATTGGTTAGGTTATGGTACTAATACTCCACCAAATTCTTTGGTGGGTGATGAAAAAACAACAAGAGCTTATCCTTTACCAGCTCAACATAAAGCAAATTTAACTAATTCTCCTGGTGCTTTTGTTACTTATAATACAGCTAAACCAAAATGTAGTTCTTGGGCTCCTGAAGTTAAAGCAAGAGTTTAAAAAGATGATTAGATGATGATGATAGTGGTTAATTTTGTATATTAGTTTTTTACATAAAATAAATATTCCCATATTTAAAGAATTTAACTTTTAGTTTGTAAGGTTATATTTTGCTCTATATATTTTTTCTGGTGGTACTATTTGATACCATTTGGTATGAGCTCATGCGAGACTCATCGAAATCTTACATAATATTACAAAAATTTTTCAATATTTATTTTATTTTTTTTTTTTTATTTTTTATTTACCTTATCATAATTTAATTCACAATATTAACAACCATGAGTGGACAAATACCCGAATTAGCATCAGATGCTGTTTTAAAACAATCAATACCAGTTCCAGAAGATTTCGTTGAAGTTAAAGGTATAGATTATTCAAAAGATAATGCATATAATATGAATGCTAAAGATTTAATTTCATCAATGAGTTCAATGGGTTTTCAAGCTTCATCATTATCTAAATCTTGTGAAATTATAAATGAAATGAGATCTTGGAGAGGTAAACATAAACTGGAATTAGATGAACATAAACAAACTGGAGAATTTGATGATGATGGATATCAAAAAACAACTATATTTATGGGTTATACATCAAATTTAATAAGTTCGGGTTTAAGAGATACTTTAAGATATTTAGTTCAACATAAAATGGTAAGTGCTATAGTTGCAACTGCCGGTGGTATCGAAGAAGATTTAATTAAAGTTTTAGCACCTACTTATATGGGAGATTTTGCATTACCTGGTAAAGGTTTAAGAGATCAAGGTATGAATAGAGTTGGTAATTTATTAGTACCAAATGATAATTATTGTAAATTTGAAGAATGGATAGTTCCAATATTAGATAAAATATTAGAAGAACAACAAGAATCTTTAGAAAAAGAAGGTAAAGAAGCATTAAATTTTGAATCTGAATCAATTTGGTCACCATCAAAATTAATTGATCGTTTAGGTAAAGAAATTAACGATGAATCATCAGTATTATATTGGGCTCATAAAAATAAAATTCCAATTTTTTGTCCAGCTTTAACTGATGGTTCAATTGGTGATATGTTATTTTTTCATACTTTTAAAGCTTCACCAAATCAATTACGTTTAGATATAGTTAGTGATATTAGAAAAATTAATTCAATGTCAATGGCTGCTTCAAAAGCAGGTATGATTATTTTAGGTGGTGGTTTAATTAAACATCATATATGTAATGCTTGTTTAATGAGAAATGGTGCTGATTATGCTGTTTATATTAATACTGGTCAAGAATTTGATGGTTCTGATGCTGGTGCAAGACCTGATGAAGCTATAAGTTGGGGTAAAATTAAAGCTGATGCTAAATCTGTCAAAGTCTATGCTGATGTAAGTTTAGTTTTTCCATTGATTGTTGCGGCTACTTTTGCTTCGGAAAAACCTACTAAATAAATATAAAATTTTTAAATAAAGTTATATAGAATAAATAAAGTTATATCCACATGTTGGTGTTTTCTTTTTTGGTGGAAATAATAATATTTGCTCAGGAAATAACAAATATTTATTTATTTTGGATATATTTAGCTTCTTATTATGGAGTTAATAGAGATTGGTTCTTGAGATAATAAGATTTATTAGTTCATTGTTCTGGAAATACCTCTTTTATGGTTATAAATCGGAATGGTAAGGGTTAATATTTTGTCCATGTGGCAGTTGAAGCGAAGTTAAAATTACATATATGATTATACTTTCGTCTACTTTCGTGCCTTTTAATTACTTCATAATTTTCATTAAAGTACAGAACCTGTCAAAAAAAAAATAATATTAAAAATTTAAAAATCCTTCTATAATAGTAAGCCTAGATAATTCGCCTACATATGAAAAGACGCACCGATTGTTGCCAAACTCCCTGTAGTCTTGAAGGCTTTTTTGGTAACTCTCGTATATATAAATGTTAAAAATAAAAAATTTAATGATATTATCCCATTTAATTTTGGTTACGATATTATTTGTTATTATTTATGTTTCGGATTTAGTATAAATTGTTTAAATAATAATTAGATAATTTAGGGTTAATATTTTGACCATGTGTCAGTTGAACCGAAGTTAAAATTACGTATATGATTATACTTTCGTTTTCTTTCGTGCCTTTCGATTACTTCATAATTTTCATTAAAGTACAGAACCTGTCAAAAAAAAATAATATTAAAAATTTAAAAATCCTTCTATAATAGTAAGCCTAGATAATTCGCCTACATATTAAAAGACGCACCGATTGTTTCCAAACTCCCTCTAGTCTTGAAGGCTTTTTTGGTAACTCTCTTATATATAAATGTTAAAAATAAAAAATTTAATGATATATCCCAATTCAATTTAATTTTGGTTACGATATTATTTGTGATTATTTAAGTTTAGGATTTACTATAAATTGTTTAAATAATAATTAGAATTTTTTTAAAAAAAAGCTTGGTATCGAGTGGCTCTCACTTCCAAAACTTTATTTATTAAAAAGTTTTTCATTGATTGATATTGTTTTATATTGATTTATTTTATCTAATATATAAAGATTTTCGTTAAAATATAAATTAAGTATGATAAGTATTAATGGAACATAAATACATTTTAATCAAAGTTATATTAAACTATTAGACCAAATCTTAAGTAAAATGTTGAAAACGTTTGAACTCACAACTAAAAATTTAAGGTATTATTGTTCACCAAAACTATTTAAAGCTTTTTGTATAGTACAATTCCTATTTGTGTAATATTTTATTAAAAATTCAAATCTCCTTCTTAGATATAAGGCATTTTCAATTTTACCAAATGATAAGTATTTAATTGAAAGATTTTCTCTGTATTTTGATCTAAAATTTATATTTTATTACTATAGTTTGATAGATATATTTCTAATACAGTTACTCATATCGCTTATCAAAAATATAAATACTGGTTTTATTATAAATTATGAGATTATTAATTCCTTTATTTCTTAGTGTTGGAACCTTTGCTGTTGTTATTCAAAATTTTGCTAATAATGATGGTAGTGGATACATTCAACGTAGAGTAGATGAAAATAATGGTGGTGAAAATAGTTACAATTATTTAAGCGATAGTTATGCTAACCTTAATTCAAATCATCAAAGTGGCGCACGACCAACATTTTGGGGTGCTTTTAAATATGGGGCAACTGGCTCTGCCGTTGATTTATTGAATGCTTGCAATTATTGTGCATCAAACTCAGGACACGGTCATTATGGTGATGATGGTGGATGTGCCGTTGATTTATCGTTTTTAGCAACCCAGCTCGGTGTTGCTGCTGCTAGATTAGTTTCAAATCAAGTAACTGTATACAAAAGAGACGACGGTTTTATTGATAGTACGTTGGTCTTGGAAGACATTGCTCAACAATGGTCATATAAAGTAACAAACTTTACTGTTAACAATGATTTTCATAAAAGAGATAATGATCTTGATCTTACTTATTTTGGAAGTTTACATTTCGAAGAGATTAATGGTGTCATTGCATATAATCACTTATATTACGGTAATGGAAAAGTTTCATCACGTTTTGAGGCTGTAAATGTGAACTCTACTTCCCTGCAAGAAAAGAGAGATAGTATTGGAAAAAGTTATCCATTGTGTGATGGTAAAGCAATGGTGATAGATTTATGTCATAATACAAATGAGTCTATTAATCTGGATCAAGCTTTGTTCGATGATATCAATCAGGTCGCTAAACACTTTATACCAGATCAGATTACATCAAATTATGATGGTTATACAGCCTCTTATTATAAACTTTACCTTAATGATAGTGATTGGATTATGTCATGGAGATGGTATTATGCAGATGCAGGTGTTAATATTTTCTATAGTAGATGTGATACTGGACATTAGAAAGAACATTTTCGTTGAACTTATCTAACGAAATTGGAGTTGCAAAATATTATTTTTGCGATTACTATTGTTCCAAATTTGAGAGAGAAACAAAAAAAATAAAAATCTAGTTAGCATTATTGTTTTTAGTTTGTTTAGTTTTATTTAAATTAAGATTTGGCTAGATTTATTATTGCAAATAGACCCAATATTCTCTACCAAAAAAAGTTTAAAAATTCATGAGATTATCCTTTAAATTGATAAACTTTAAATGTGTATCTAAAATTCCTTCAAAAATTAAATCATATTCTAAATTATATTTACGTTTTTTTCAAAACGATAAAAATTGATATATTATTTTATCAAGGGTAATATACTTATGTTCAATGTTGCAATTTACAGAAAATAGATATATTATTTACAGAAAATAGAAGTATATAAAAATGAGACCTCAAGTATTAATCTTAATATTTAGTCTAGGTATCTTTGCTAATCTGATTCAAACAGTTGCTCATATTAAAGCAAGCAAAGAAAGAAATTCTGAGAATGATTCTATTAGTACTAACAAACGATTAAGTCTGTTTACTTTCCCTATAATATGGGGTACTTTTGTGTATGGTGCCACTGGTGCCACAGGTGTTATAATTAATTTATGTGATACACGTTGGGAACACCTGCTAATTGGAAATGTATCGTATCTGGTCTTCTTCTTTCTATAAATACAGTTGCATTAGTTGCAATAATGCAAATTCTCTATAATGAACTTGTCAAGGGTATCATTAACACACACTCATATAAGAAATACCATCTAAGCTCTACTACTCCAAAAATCTACTCACGTGATCTCAGGAATTTTATTTTTTTATGAGACCAATCTGAAACAAAGGCTATTAAATTGAGTTTGAATTATATTACAAATTGAATTGGAGTTGATTAATTATCAAATTCTTTTGTTGTTTCAATCAATTATCTTAAAATTGTGAAATTTTCTTGATGTTGTGTGACCAAATAAAAAAAGGTGAAATCAAAAAAATAAAATATAAAATATAAAAGAGACAACTAAACAAAACAAACAGAGAAAAAAAAAATTTAATTAAAATTCTATTATCAATATTGTAAACAAACGAATCAAGACATTCTTTTTCATTAATCGAATTCATATAATTAATCATTACAAGATGGGTATGCAATTATCAAAATCATCATCAAATAAGATCATTTAATATAATAATTCAATTTACTAACATAATATATTTTTAGTTCCTCCAAAAAAGATGAGTTTACAAGAATTCTTCCAAGATGAATGTACGTAAAAAAAAATTTTTGAAAACCGGGATGACCATTGGGTGTCATTTTTAGACGAAACAAAAGTTGTGAAAGTCCATTTAATACTAACAATGTTTTTTTTTAGCATTTGGTGGATCTTGGGCAGATACTGAGGTTGATATGGCATCAATTTCAGTTCCAATTGAGAAATCTCATGAGAGCATGGGACATATATCACAAGGACCCCCATATATTGTGAAATTAGTGAATTTACCTGTCACTGCCAATGATGGTTTTATTCAAGATTTATTTCAAAGTAGATTCACACCATATGTGAAATTCAAAATTGTTACTGATCCATCATCAAATATATTGGAAACTCATATTATTAAACAAGTGGCATTTGTTGAATTAGAAAATCAATCTGATTTATCAAAAGCTTTAAAATGGCATGATTTGTATTATAAAGGTAATAGAAAAGTTATTGTTGAAATTGCCGATTTTAATGATTTTCAATATTGTATGAAATTTAATCAAGATCATTTCGAAGAAATTAAACAAATCCAACAAGATTTTGTATCTCAAAAACAACATCAAAGACAACCAAGACATATGGCTTTATTAGATGAATTTGAAATGGGTCAACGTGGCTCGGGGTTACATCAATCACATCAATCTCCTCATCATCATCAACCACTAACACATGGTGGTATGGGTCATAGAGAAGGGTTTGGTCATGGTTCTGGTCCTGGTTTCGGCCATGGCTCTGGTCCTGGTTTTGGTCAGTATAATCAACAACAACAACAAAGTTTTCCACAACATAGATCACCTGGTCAAGGATATGTTCCACTCAATCAAAGGAGACAATCATTTGAATCTACTCATCCACAACTACAACCACCACAATCATCTTCATCCCAATCACAACCATCACAACCTTCTAAACCAAAACCTAATCCATTTGGAACTGCAAAACCAGTAGATACTTTATCAAAACAAGCAGAAATTGAAAAAAAATTAATTAATTTAAATAAAACAACTGTGCAAACAATGGGAGATAGTGACAGTATAGATGTTGATAATACTATAAAGAAATTTCACGAGAGCGGGTCTCATAATATGAGAAAAAATTCTTTAGGTTCAAGAAGATCATCAATTGAAAAGAAACCTATATCAATTTTGAGAAGAAAATCTCAAGAATCTACTTCTCCAAATCAAGAATTTTTAAAACCTTCATCACAGACATCAACACCAACACCACAAGCTCCAACACAAGTTCCGGCCCCGGTACCTGTACCTGCTAAGGCACCAGCACCAGCACAAATTCCAGATACATATCCAACAAATGGTACTGGTAAATCATTAGCACAATTATTAAGTGAACAATCTGAAATTATATCGTCAAATCCCCCAACTGGGAAAAATACTCCAAAAGCAAATACACCTAAAACTGTAGTTTCAAAACCAGTTATATTAAAAAAGAAAACTAATTCATCACCACCTACTCAAAAAATTGATTTAACAGTTAAAGAAGGAGATTTTTTGAAACAACAAGAAGCAGAAGCTGAGGAAAGAGAAAAAGCAAGAGCTGTTATTGAAGCCCAAGAAAAATTGAAAAATTTAGAAATTGAAAAACAAAAAGAAGAAGAAAAAGCAAAAATCAAAGAAAAAGAACAACAACAACAACAACAACAACAATTTAAAAATACAGAATCTAAAAATAATGGAGCATCAAAATCACAAAAAGATGAAGTCGAAGAAAAAAGACCAAACTTTAAAAAGGATTTGGATGAATTAGTTCAAAGAAGAAAAAATAATAATCACAATAATAATTACAATAATAATCATAATAATAATCATAATAATAATCAAAATTATAATCATAAACCTTATCATAAGGAAACTCGTAATTATGTAACGAAGGGAGATATTCTTGAAGGTAAACCAGATCATCAACAACCAAGAAGATATAGTAATACCAATGTCAATGCTACTACAACAGATACTACTACTACTACTGATATTACTGATACTACTACTACTAATATTACTGATACTTCTGGTGCTACTGACACTAATACAGCCAATACTAATAATGATAATCACAATAATGACAATTCAACACAAGATAAAGAAACGACATCTCATAATTATCATACATCTACATATCGAGGAAGAAGAGGTACTAGGGGATACCAAGCGTATCGTGGAAATAGAGGTGGACACAATACAAGAGGTAGAGGTAGTTTTAATCTTCATTATGTTCGAACAAAAACTGAAGAACATCCAAGTGTATAGTTTTATGTTAATATGTATAGATTGATATTGTATGATTAATGTTTTAAATAAATGTCCATATTTCTTGTCTTTAATAGGTTTGATAACAATAAAATGAATTTCAATAAATAGTCTTATTTCTTCAAATACTAAATCTTGCTTCATTAATTATAATATAAATCTTCATACCATTTTTTATGGGAGAAAAGAAGTGGAAGTAAAATTTTTATCAGTGCGGGGGCTACCAGCTTGAGCATATTAAAAATTTACGAACCATCATATTGATATCTAGAATTTTTAACAATCGATTAAAATAATTCGTCAAGGTATCTGAATATTAAAATTTCATATATTAAAAAAATTGTTGTTTAAATTATTGCTCAATGTTGTGTATTAATATGAAATTTGGCAAAACAAAACAAGGGATATTAAAATTTGGTGTTTTAAAATATAAAAAAAAACCAAAAAAACCAAAAAGTTTAAATATAATCTACAACATTTTTGACAGAAATATAAACAAAACAAATAAATTTCAAAGGGAAGGGAAAAGGGAGAAGGAGTTTATAAGTATATATAATGAATATATAAATATATGTTAATTTTCATTCTTTTAATCTTTCTTTTTATTCTTGTCAATAAGAATAATAATGCATGAGGGAGATTTTGATATTTTACAATTGATCCAAGAATTGATGGTTCAACCTGATGATATAATTCGAAAAATATTATCTTACTTACCTGGAATTGTTCATCAAATTTTTGCTTCACATTTTGTTAAGTACATTAATTATGAAAGAGTTTTTATAAGTGAGAGACTTGGTGATAGATTGTACTCTAATGAGTATTTACCAGTGGCATGTTTCGATTATGGCTTTGATGAGACATTTGAAAGAGAGAATGACTCTGATTATATGGTTTTTAATAATTTAAAAGCATTGATTGGTTTTACTGAATTTTATAATATTAATCCCTCTGTAATAAGATTTGATACAGATAGTAAATATAACGGGTTATTTGAATCTCAAAATAAAGATATATTACAAAATTGTTTTTTTTATTTTGATGAATATGTGGGAAATAATTTTTTAAAAAGTTTTAAGGGAGAAAACTATAAGATAAGTCAATTACATTGTAATGAGGATACTATTAGACCAATATATGTTCAACATCAAGATTTTTACAAGTTTGAAATTCCTTCAAATTTAGTTCAATTAAATTGGTACGGTTGTGGTATTTATTCTAATACAGATATGAAAGAATTCAAGATGTTAAAAACTTTACACGTAGAGGAACTTCATATTGATGCAGTAGCTCAATTAACCGATACTTTGGAGGAATTGGCCACAGAGATATTTATCATATTCCGTGAAGTCAAACGTAATGAGAAAATTCCATCCAATTTAAAATCATTTACTGTTTTAAAAAATGGAAAATTGCCGGAGATTGCTAAGTTTTCAAAATTTGTTTCCCAAATCAGCAAGTTGAAAAGTTTGCGTTTTAGAAATAAAGATTTTGTTTTATTAGATCAAATTATTATACCAGCTGGTATAAAAAGAATTGATTTATCGGAAACTAAATTAACTGATTATACAAGCTTAATTAAATATAAGAAGTTGGATTCTTTAATTGTACGTGAATCATTATTTCCTAATTTTATTCCTAATGTTACTAAATTTAGTTATATAACTTTTGATGATTTTAATGAAACTATTCTTCAAGAATATGATTTACCTGATTCAATAATTGATTTGGAAATTAGTTCACCTTTAATTATCCCGAATAACTGGAGATTTCCATCAAAGTTAAGATACTTAAAATTGAATAAGGTTGAGTTTAAGAGAAAAGAACATTTTATTTTTGGTTTCATGATCACCAATAAATGGAAAGCGTTTTTAGAATCATATGGTTTCAAATTTAAAGTGGCCATCGATTTAAATTTACCAGACACTTTGTATTCTCTAAAACTTATTGATACTAATTTGCTTCATTTAAATAATTTTAAATTTCCTCCAAGTCTTTCAAGTTTAGAAATTAAGGGTTATGATTTCAAGGCCATCGACAATACTAATTTAGAAAATTTGCAATTTTTACATACGTTAAAAATTTATCTGGGGTCACCTATAAATTTACCTCAACCAAAAAGGTGTTACATTGATCATTCTAGCTATTGATATTATAATTTCTTTCAGCCTATTTATGGGATATACAAGTGTATGAGATATAGTGTTCAAAATATAAGTAATAGAAAAAAAGTTGAGATAAAAATCCTATTAAAGTTACAGATTTCTCTCACTCAATCCAGTCGGTTTTTTTTTTTTAAAGAGTGGTAAGCTTGACACAGGGATTTTATTAATAATCGAATTTTTAGAAGAAAAGTGGAGAATTTCCAATAATATAGTTAATAATAAATATTTGTAGATTAATATTGGATATATAAAAATGTTTTAAATAATTATTTTTTTTTTTCTTATCATTACTGGTTAAGAGAGATAATTTTTTAATGAGTCTCGCGCTACCGACTGCTTTGCAAAAAAATTTAGCAAATGGAAATAAAGTGAGGATATTTATTTTGAATTATTTTTTACCAATTAAATAAAATTTTTCCTCTAAACTTCTACAACCAGCTCTGATTTGAATATTATCAGACGAAAAAAGTGTTAGACGATGTTATATTATGTTTCTATTTGAGTGCTGCATAGTGTGATTCTAGTGTATGGAAATTGTATAGAAATTTAAAATAGTGTTGAAGGAAAGAACAAAAAAGGCAAAAAAAAAATTTTACCATGATCTGTCACATTTTTTTGCATAATAAAAAATTAAGGGATTAGAGAAATGAAAATAAATAAATATTAGTGTTATTATTAGTGTTATTATATAAGAACAACAATGCATGAAGTAAATTTTGATAAGAAACGATTGATTCGACGCTTAGATGAACTAAGTCTGTATTCAATACATTTTGATGCAGAAGGATTAATTCGACGTTTTCATGATCTAACAATTTATGAAATAGATTTAGATTTAAAAAGATTTATTTTACGTTTGTATGATCTACCAGATCATATCATCAGTACGGTATTTTATTATTTACCAGGTATTATACATCAAATATTTGTATCTAAATTTGGTGAATTTATTAGTAAAAAAATTTTCATAAGTGAAAGACTTAGTCATAGATTGGAAATCAATGCATATTTACCATCTTCATGTTTTGATTATGGTTTTGATAATCTGTATCAGAGAAAATATGATTATGATTATATGGTTTTCAAAGATTTGAAAGAAGTTAAAGATTTTGTTAATATATATGATATTATTCCAGAATTAATAAATATCGATAAAGATATTGATCTAAAATCAATATTAATGGTTCCAACTGAACCTATATTACAGAACTGTAAACTATATTTTGATGAATTTATGGAAGACTATTATTTTAATGAATTGATAGAGAAAGAATATCCAATAGGTCAATTAAATTGTTTTTTCCTTAGTGGTAATGCTTTTTCTGGGACTGCAATTCCTTATTTTCCACGAAGAAAATATATATCTATAGGACGCTTTTCCCAATTACCTCCTGTATTAGATCGATTGATTGTGGATGCACAAGGTATTTATGGTTACAATGACTTGACAAAATTCAAGTATTTAAAAATTTTATATGTTTCAGAAATTAATCTCGATGGAATGGCGAAACTACCTGAAACTTTAGAGGAATTAAATGTATCAATATTTTCCATATCAAGAGAAGTAACAAATAATGAAAAATTCCCTGGAAAATTAAAATCATTTACTATTTTCAATAATTTGTATGATTTAATTGAATTTTCAAAATATTTATCTCAATTTATTAACTTGAAAAAATTATCATTTAAAATTGATAAAATGAACTCATTAAATCAACTTAATATTCCTGTTGGAATTCAACATATTGATTTATCTAACACTGGATTAACTAATTATGAAGGTTTAAGAAAATATAAGAGTTTGAATTCATTAACCATACGTAAATCATTTTTTCCTAATTTCATCCCTAATGTAACTAAATTTAGTTATATTACTACCGAACATCTTTATGAAAAATTAAGAAAAGAAAATAGGGAAAATCCAAATGAGACCAATCTTGAAGAATATGTTTTACCTGATTCAATAATTGATTTAAAAATTCAATCGACTTTAAAAATACCAAAATATTGGAAATTGCCAGCTAATTTAAGATATTTGGAATTGGGTTATGTAAGATTTGATAGTAAATGGTTTTTTGATTCTACTTCCATAATTCCACAAAATTGGAAATTGGATTTAGAACCCAAAGGTTATAATTTTAATAATGGGGTGATATCTTTCAATTTACCTAAAACTTTATACTCTTTAAAAATACTTAATACCAATTTGATCAATTTAAATAATTTTAAATTTCCTGAAAATCTTTTAAATTTAGAAGTTGAGGGTCATTGCTTTGTATCAATGAAAAATACTAATTTAGAAAGTTTGCAATTTTTACGTAGTGTGAAAGTTGTTCTGGAATCAATTATGGACTTGGGGCCAATTACAAATAGTTTTGGGCTTAAAAGATTCTATGTTGAACGATCCATAATTAAACGTTTGTGTTGGGGCATATGGGATTAATTTGATGATAAATTTCTGGATAAAATAGAAACAAACAACATGTAATAACAAAAAAAATTTTGGTATATATTTTGTCTTTATATAAATATATATAGTTTTTTTAAAAAAAAAAAAAAAAATTTATATCAAAAAAATTTTTTATTTTTTTTTTTTTTTTTTATTTATTTTTTATTTTTTATTATTATTATAATAAACCACTATCTCTTAAAGAATTTTCTAAAATTGTTTCTTTTACAGCCGCCATAACTAATTGAATATTTGAAGTATCAGTAGCTTGAGTAACATGAGGATAAATATTTAAACCAGATCTATTAACTTGATTAAATCTCCATAAAATATATTTAGCAGCTTTATTAATATTATTACCACCAGTATAATCAGGAAAATGATTTTCTAATGGCAGATATTGTAATTTTTCAGCAAATACATCAATTTTATTTAAAAATAATACAATTGAAGTTCTTGCAAACCATCTTGAATTTACAACAGAATCAAATAATGCTAAACTTTCTTCTAATCTATTTTGATTATTTTCTTCCAATAATACTTGATCATATTCACTTAAAGCAACACAAAATATAATTAATGTAACATTATCAAAACAATGAATCCATTTTTTACGTTCTGATCTTTGACCACCAACATCAAACATATGAATTTTTAATCCATTACCCATATCAAATCTAAAATCAAATATACCTGAAGTTTTCTTTCTTGTTCTTAATACATCATTAACTGAAGGTATATAATTTGGTTTTGTAATTCTATCTATATTTGCTAAAAAATATTCAGTTGAATCAATTAAATAAAAATCACCTTGTTTTTGAATCATAAAATTTTTAACTTCTGGTGTATTATAAATTTGTTTAATTTTTGATGCAATATTTAAATCAAAAGTTTCATTTGAATCATCCATTAAATATTCATAATCTAATATTTCATTTAATGAATTATAATCTAATATATGTTTTCTATCACTTGTTAATTCAACAACTTTATTATCATCATCAGTAATTATTCCACCATTCAATTCATCTTCTGGTCCATTTTCTTGTTTAATTAAATCTGGTTTTAAATCAATTATTGCATTTATTACATGTTTAACACAATCCAATATATTTTTATATACAAATGGTTTATATTCAAATAATTCTTCTTGAGTATAACCATCTTGATGTAAAATTTTCATTTGTTTAACAATTGTTGATTTCCCACTTTCTCCAGAACCTAATAATAATAGTTTTATTTCTTTTGGATTTAATGATGATTGACCAGCTATATCAACTGGATTTTTAATATTATTACCATTTGATAAAGTACCATTTGATGATTCGAAAGGTAGATGATGATTTTTTTCAGAATCAGATTGTAATTGTTCATGAAATTGTTTTTCTTGAGATAAACTAGTTGAAGAATTTTGTTTAGTATCAATTATATTTGAATTATTATTATTATTATATTGACCATTTGATTGTTGTTGTTGCAGCAGCAGTTGTTGATTTTTTATAGCTTGTTTTTGTTGTTGTCGTTTTATTTGAGTATTTTTATTATTATTCGACGATGATTTAGATTCTGAAGAAGATGATTTAGAAGTACAAGAACCCATTTTATGAAATGTATTGTCAAGATATTATTATTATGTATAAGTAGTTTTTTAAAATTTTGGCAAATTTAAATTTAATTTAAACAGGGAGTGGTGCAGTAAAAAAAATTAAAAAAAAAAAAAAAAAATTTAAGTAGTAGTAGTAGTTAAAATAATCTTGTAAAAAATTGAATTGTTTATGGAAATGAATTGAAAAATAAGGAACTGAAACTAAAACTGAAAAGTTGAAACTAAAACTAAAGATTGAATTGAATTGAATATGATGATAAAAGATAAAAGATTGAAGATGAAAATAAATAAAAAATGAAACTTGAAATCGTGAAAATGAAAATGAAAATGAAAAAAAAAGTAAAAAAAAAAAAAGATTTTTAAATTTCGATTAAAATTAAAATTAAAATTAAAATTTGTTTGTTTGTTTGTTGTATATAATGTATAGTTAGTTATATATAATATATAACATAGTAAATCCTCCACCACCACCCACCCGCAACAACAACAACAACAACAACAGAAAAAAAAAAAGAAAAAACGTAAAAATTAAAAATTAAAATTTGCATATTGAAATTGAACCAAAAACAATCAAAATCAAAATTCACAAAATTAGTAAAATTTAAATTTAATTAAAATTTAAAATTTAGTAATTAAATTCAAAAAATTCATTAATAATTATATTCACAAAGTTTGACTTTTCACAAAATCTCTTAAAACATACATTTTATAAGGGATGGGATTTTACTAAATACAAGAAAGAGGTTCAAGTTTAGCTTCAGGATAAGGGACAACAACTAAAGACTAAAAATACTAAAAAAAAAAACCAAACCAATCAACTAACCATAAAATAAAATAAAATAGAACATCCCAAGATTTTTTTGATAATTATTCTGAAATAGTTATTTAATAAAAAGGGTACAAAAATAAATTTTTATTCTTTTATTTTTCTCAATCATCAACCTTCAACTGATAAATTGCAAATTGTTTTTTTTAATTTTACGTAATTTGCTTTAAACTTGTAAAGAAAGTGAATTAAAGTAAAAAAGATGAAACATGATGAACAAGAACAAGAAGAAAACACAAGGCACTAAAAAAAGGAAAGAGACAAGATTTTAAGATTGTACTACTTTTTTAAAAATTATAGATTATTTAAATAATGCAAAATAAAAAAATATAAAATACATAATTCCTAAAATTAAACGAAGGTGGAAAAAAATAAAAAATTTGATTTTAAACTTAAACTTTTGTTTTATTTTCAATATGTTTCCAATTTTCCATTTACTCCTTTTAATTATTATAAACATAGATAAATAAATAAATAAATGTCTATTGAAAAGTATTTACAAAATCTATCTTTCTAATCCCCCTTTTTGTATATGGAAAAATACCTCAGGATAATCTATTAAATAAGCTCGGGTAATCTCAACTTTTTATCTCTATAATATTTTTTTTTATTTTTTATTTTTTTTTTTTTGGTTGCTTCCCAATCTTTTAGACCAGGGCACTGATGCATCATCCTTCAGTTGCCACCTACACCCATTACCCATCACCCATCACCCATCATCCGTAATCAAAAAACTGATCATTGGATCATTAAAATTGATATTGATGCCCAAAAAAATATTGGTAAAAAGAAAAATGGATGAAAGATGGGGATCATTATCATACTTTTTTTTTTAATCTCTTCTGCTTCTTCTGACTTGTTTCTTAAATTTCTTTGAATCAAATCAGTTGAATATTCCAAAACTAGATAATTTCTTTTAATACTCAAAAAAAAAAACTAATCTCATCTTGGATAGAAACAATTAATTTGATTATTTCTACCAACACTTCTTATTATTAACCTCAAAATAAAATAAAATAAACTTTTCATTTTGAGATTCAATTTATTAAGATAATGTATAGATAATTTAATTGTTCTACTTTTTCTTTTTCTTTTCTAGAATATATAGATACAATAATATTTAATAAGGAAATCCAAGACAAAACATTATAAGTCCTAGATGAACCCTATATAAATAATTAATTATCTTTAAGAAACAACACCTGGCATGATGAACTAACTTATAAAAACATGATAAATTTTTGGCCATTTATTGGAAATATAATAACAAATCCTGGAAATAAAATGGATCTCTTCCACAAAAAATCCCCATAAAGATTAATCTAAGACCAATAAACATCATTAACAATTGTCTGTGAGACTCATATCCGCAGTTCTAAATAAAAGACTTCAACCTATACTTTCTAATTTATTAAGTTAACAAAAATTTTTTTTTTTTTTTTTTTCTTTTGTTTAAATTTTGATAGTGAGAGAAAACTTCAAATAGAATAGAAGGCAGGCAGGCAGGCAGAGAAATAGAAAATATAATTGTATACCGGAAATATAAAATTAATTTTAATTTTAAATTTAAATTTAAATTTGATATTAACAATTGATATTATTATTATTATTATATTGTTATATTATTGGCATCTGAAAATGATCATTACTTCATACTATAATACTCTTTTGGTTTGGCTTGAGAGGGTTTGGGTTTTGTATTAACAAATTGAACTAATTTCCTCTATTATTTATACATTTTATTATTGCAAAAAAAAAAAATAGTATAACAGCATTTCAAAAAATATTTAACTGCAAAATAAAAATGGTATACCAGCATTACAATAATTGTTAAAAATAAAATACAAACTAAAACAATACAATACTATAAATACACTTTTCTTTCCCAACTTTTTTTTTATATTATTTTTCACAACTTTTTCTTTTCAATAACTACTAATAAGTTATTCATCAATATAATTACTCAATTCCCAAGTCAAACAACAAATAATATTTATTAATTTTTATATATATTTTTTTTTTAATTATTTAATAAAGAGATTTAATTGATTAATCTACAACAATTATAATAGTATAATTATACAATAAATGAAATTATAAATTATAAATTTATAAATGTATAAATGTATTAAATTGAAAATATAAAATCTATATTTAGTTTTCTATCATAGTTTTTATATTCCATTCAATTTTAAAAATATAAAATTTTTAATTTATTAATTAATTAAATTAAATGAAAAATTTTCCAAAAAAAAATTCTTCCTATTGATGAAGGAAAGTTCCAAAGAGGTAGTTTTGATATAAAGGATTCAAAAAAACATTTGTTATTATTCAAAGATAATATATATATATCTTATTCTTAAAATACTTCTTCTAAGTTAATTTAAAATTATATAAATTGATTGATTTCTTATATATTCAATCAAATAATAAATCAGTAAATTTTAAAAACATTAACTGCCAAAAAAAATTAATTAACTAAAATATCTTTTTATATTCAAATTAAACTTTTATATTTGATCTTGTTTAAGGGAGTTTTTAAAAATTTCTAAATTAATTACAAGAAATTCAAATCAAATCAAAATTCAACCTTTCCAAAATTTGATAATTTCTTCTAATAATAATAATATGACTTTAAAAAAAAACTAATCTAAATCTTGGATAGAAATAATAATTGATTTGATTTGATTATTTCTACCAACACTTCTTATTATTAATCTCAAATAAAAATCATAATACAATTATTTTTTCTTATTGAGATTCAATTTATTAAGATAATGTCTTTTATAATTTAATTCTTGAATAATACTATTGTTCTATTTTTTTTTTATAAGGATATAGATACAATAATATTTAACAAGAAAACTCACTTCATGACAATTTGAAAATGTACATTGCGACCAAGTTGGATCCATTCTATCATAAAAAATTAAAGGTATATGATAACAAGATATTGGAGTTTTTGAAATAATAAATCTTTTTGAAATCCCAAATGGAACAAGATTCTATCAAAAGGAATAGGTAACTTAAAGATTCAAATTATCTGTTTATATTATTTTTTTTAAAAAAAAATTTTTTTTTTTTTTTTCTAATAATTTGAATTGAAGTGAAGGGCATAATAGAAATAAATAATTCTATACCGGAAGATAAAAAATTGATGCTCTAGATATTTCAAGAAAGTTTGAACGAAAATAATTCTTTTATTTCAATATATTTTTATTAGATATAAGGATATATATATATATATATATATATATATATAAAGTAATAATTCCATAACTTCTGGGATTTACTTCTTCAATATTAGAATCTGATACTATCTTTTATGGTTAATTTGGAATATCCTATAATTCTTCTGTTTTCTTCTTTTTCTTTTCTTCAACGATATAGGTTTCCTCCTATTTGGTTCTGAATCTTTTGAATTTAATAATCATCAAGAATTATTCATATTATAAAAATTTTCTTCTTTTAGGAGTTTAATAATAAATCTATCAAAGTAAATAATATATCTTAACAATAATAATTCAAATCAAATTTAACCTTTCCAAAATTTGATAATTTCTTCTAATACTTTAAAAAAAAAACTAATCTAAATCTTGGATAGAAATAATTTATTTGATTATTTCTACCGACATTTCTTATTATTAATCTCAAAATGAACATTTAAATTTCCAAAACATGAAATTCATTTCATTTCAAGATTCAATATATTAAAATAATGTCTTTTTGTAATTGTTCTACTTGTTCTTTTTCTTTTCTAGAATATATAGATACAATAACAATGTGCAAAAAACTAAATCGACATAACTTTAACCTCCACAGCCTTTGGACCTTGTCTAATGATATATTTTTTTATTGAAATTTTCAATCTTCAAACCAATAACCTCCAGGAGAAGATAATAAAACTTATAGATTTCGTAAGACGAAAATATCAAATTAAATATATCAGGCACTTAGACCCCTATGACTAGATAACTATTAAAATTCTGTTTAAAATTCCATATGGAAGAATATCATAATGAACTTCCTAAAAAAAAAAAAAACAGTTTTAATGAAGAAAAAAAAAAAAATAATCTAAATATGCATTGAGAGGGATTGAAAGTGATACTGCATGTAAAAGTTTCTACGAAAATAAAACGTTCTAATCTTTATTTCTATTAGATATATATTTATATATATATACATACATATATGATCTACTCTTTAGACATTTCAATTGATTTCTATCTAAGACTTATTTCTCCATTATCTGAATTTAAATTCTAATGGTAATTTCGATTTGTTATTGTTTACTTAATACTTCCTTTTCAATTTAAATTCTTCTTATTTGATTATTATTCTTTCTTTTCTTTACAAGTTATCATGCATGCTATATCTTTTTAATAACAATAATCTATTATTTATTGAAAACTTTATTATAGGATCTTGTTTAAGGAATTTAGGAATTTTACCTAAGTAATTATATTTCAATTATATTTCAATAATAATTCAAATCAAATATAACCTTTCCAAAATTTGATAATTTCTTCTAATAATATGACTTTAAAAAAAACTAATCTAATCTTGGATAGAAATAATTGATTTGATTATTTCTACCGACACTTCTTATTATTAATCTCAAATAAAAATCATAATACAATTATTTCTTATTGAGATTCAATTTATTAAGATAATGTCTTTTTTTTAAAATTGTTCTACTTGTTCTGTTCTTTCTCTTTTCTAGAACTTATTATAGATACAATTGAACAAACATATTTGGCTATTATTTAAATTTAATAATTATATCCTCAAAATATACCATTTTTTAAAATCATTTGAGATTCACAAAGGTTATTTCTTGAAGTACTAATCTTAACAAAAAGAAGATGGTAAACTATTTGGGGCTTTTTTTTTTTTTTTTTTTTTATTTTTTTGCCTCTCTACCCCTTTACTTTTTGAAGATAATTATTATGATATTCTAAATTTTAAACTTACATGAGATTGCATCAATATAAAATCGTATTTGATACTCAAGTATTATTATTAAATCTATCAACAGAACACAGCTACATTGATAATTATCTGATCATCGTTGGTGCCCTGAGAAAACAAGCTATATATATATATATATATTATTTTTTTAGATTTTTACAGGGAGTGTGAAAGTTAAATGTGTTAAGAATAAGAATATGCTATAATATTCTCTAAAAAGGATAGAATAAGAAAATCTTTTAATATTTTTCAATATAATCATTCATTTAGATCATAAATTGTTCAATTTACTCTTATTTTTCCTTATTTATATATACATTTATTATATTGACATACATACATTATTTATTTATTTATCTATTTTTATATGTTTGTTAGTTACATTCAGCTTCATATTCCAAATTTGTTAAATACCAATAATTATTACCATTAAAAATATCATCATCATCATTATTATTATTATTATTATTATGAACACATGTTAAATTAACCAATTTCATAAATTTACAAATACATTTATAACCATAATCATTATCAGTACAATTTTTTAAATGATCATCTTCTAAATCTTTCATACATTGAATAAATTTAAAATTATTATCAAATTTTGTTAATTTATAAGTATATGGATATTTTTCAATTTGTTTTTCTTGTTCAATTTCTGATTCAAATAATGGAGAATTTGGCAGATATCCAGAAATATCAATATTAAGTGATAAACAATAAATTAATATAGGAAAAATAAATGATAATAATATTATTTGTTTCATTTTAGTCGTCGTTTCATAAAAAAAAATAAAAAGTAATTAAATTTATTCTTGTTTTTTTTTTTTTTTTGTTTTTTTTTTTTTTTTTTTTTTTTTTTTTGCAGCTACACAAAAAATAAAGGTGTAACAAAAAAAAAAAAGTTTTCTATGCTGTTTCAGTATCTGGATTTATTTTTTCCTTTTCTATATCATTAAATTCTGGTGAAACTCTTTCTGAATCTTTAAATGCTGGTGATACTCTTTCTGAATCTTTAAATTCTGGTGATACTTTCTCTGTATTCGGTGATACTTTTTCTGTATTTGGTGATATTTTTTCTGTATTTGGAGAAATTTTTAATTCTTGTTCTTTATTTTTTTTATCTTTTTTATTAGCTAATTCAGCATCTTCTTCTTCTTTAATTCTTTTTCTTTCTTCTCTTCTTCTTTTTTTAGTTTCAAATTCATGCCATTCACCTCCTAATTCTTTTAAAAATAATAATGGTTCAGGTTGTGGATCATTTAAAAAATATTCATGATTTAAAATTTCTTCTGATGTTGGTCTTGAATTTGGATTTAAATTTAATAATAATTCTGCTAAATTATAAGCATCTTTACTTAATAATTCTTGATATTTTGATTTAAATTTTGATGCTACATTAATTTTTGGTTTTAACATTTCAAACCATGGTAATTTATCAATTTCTGGCCAATTTTCTAATGTTGGTGTACCCATTATATTAAAAATTTTTGTTAATTGACTTATTTCATCCATTCCTCTAAAAATTGCAATTTTACAATATAATTCTATTAATAAACATCCAACTCCCCATATATCAACTTCTCTACCATAATCAGTTGAACCTAATAATAATTCTGGTGGTCTAT
The DNA here is from genome assembly GCA_030582535.1 of Insectozyma bohioensis. Lineage (NCBI taxonomy): Eukaryota > Fungi > Ascomycota > Pichiomycetes > Serinales > Debaryomycetaceae > Insectozyma > Insectozyma bohioensis. Next base: position 24,625 of record JAKTXL010000020.1, on the reverse strand, counting down.
ACCATATAGTTATAACTCTATTAGTATAATCAGGTTTTTCTCCTATATTTAATAATTTCATTGGTCTTGCTAATCCAAAATCAGCTATTTTTAATCGACCTATATTATCTAATAAAATATTTGAACCTTTTATATCTCTATGAATAATTCTTTTTTTATGTAAATAATTTAAACCTTCAATTAATTGTTTAAAAATATATTTTCTATGACATTCTTGTAAATTTAATTCAGGATGTGATAATAAACCAGTTAAATCATGATCTAAATATTCAAAAACCATATAAATTTGATTATGATCAATCATCATTTCTAATAAACCTATAATATTTGGATGATCAAATGATTGTAATAATTTAATTTCTCTAATTGCAGTTATTGGAAATCCTTCTCTTTCACTTTCTAATCGTAATTTTTTCATTGCAACATATTCTTGAGTTTTATTATGTTTTGCTTTATAAACCTTTCCATAAGTACCTTCACCAACTTGTTGTACTCTATCATAAATACTTGGACCTTTAGTTTTAATTGAATATATTTGATGAGGTAATAATTCTGGTTTAATTTCTTTTCTATTATCTTCTTCATAATAAGTATTTCTTGATTTTGGACCTTTTGGAGGTTGACCACCAACATTTGAAAATTCTCTTCTTTTTCTATAACTTGAAGGTCCTGATGGTAATGGTCTTTTTAATCCTGGTACAAACTTTGAACCTATAGAACTATTTGAAGTTGATGCTGATGCTGATGAAGGAGTTGATCGATAATTTTCTTGATCACGACTATTATACCTTGATTGTTGTTGTTGTTGTTGTTGTTGTTGATTCTGACTTTGACTTCTACCTCCACCGGGTCTATAAGTATCTCTTTCCAGTTTTTGAGGATTTGAAGGGACATAACTATCTCGATCACGGTTAAGATTATCTCTCTGAGGTACATATGATGATCTATTTGATGAAGTATAATCACGTTGATTATATGATTTCAAATGTTTTGGACCTCTTGGTCTATATCTATCAGACATATTAATTTTAATTTAGATTTGGAAGGATTATTAATATGAAATGATGAATGAATTGACGATTAAATAAAAAAAGGAGTGTTGCAGTAGTATGTAGTATTTGATATTGCTGATTTTTTTTTTTTTTTTTTAATATTTTTTTTTATTTTTTTTTTGGCTTGACATTTTCATTCTTTCTTATTCTCATAGTATTGCCATCTAAAATAATAAACATTTGCACCCGTACACCAACATATTAAAAAGATGAAAAGAGGATTTTTGATAAACCACAGTATTACAGCAATTTGATAAACCCATTTTGAATCAACTAAATTTTTTAAACCTTCGATAACATAATGAAAATTATGGTAATATGTAGCGCTGTTATCTGAAATCATCAACTCTTCATCATATATGCTCAGTATTAATTACAGGAAAGAGAATAATTTTTTAACAAAACAAATAAAAAAAAAAAATAACAAAAATAACAAAAACAATGAAACGAAATGACATGAAGTGAAATGGAAAATAAAAATGAGCTTGACCATCAAACTAAACATAACTCATTGAAACTTCTTGCAAATCATTAATAATGGTAAAACTTTGATTCTTTTTTGACAAATTATTACTACTTTGCCAAATGAAACTAACTCTTTTCATAATTAAAACCCTTGGATATGATAGCAATTACTTGGAATCAATCTAAATCAAATTAAAAACTTGTTAATCATATGATCGCTTTTCTTAATATTTCAGATCATCATTTAAATATAATGAATTAAAATAGATAAATCTTTCAAACAATAATGATAATTAATAAAACATTGTCAAATAAATTTGTCCGGAGGTCTTTCGTTCTTCCTCTCATTTAATTACTTTAAATCAACACCATCATCTTTCTAAACTCTTTTCTTTTGTTAAATTCTTTAAATAAATACTATATAGAATACTGATAATAATAACAAAAAGTTATATTAACATTCTTATGTTAACCTTCTGGATTCGAATTTCATATTCAATAAAATAAAAAAATTTTTTTTGAGTCGTCATTTTCCCTTTATGATTTTTTTTTTTTCTATCTATTTCTGTTTCTCTCCTTGGCAACAACCAAAAAACCTGAAATAACGCACAAAAAAATATGTGGAACACGACCATACCGTACCATACAATACAATACACTACAATACACTACAATACCATACAAACCACCATATAAATTTAATTGTAAAACAGAATTTACTGTACTTTAATTTAATTTGTGTACTGATTTTATTTATTTATTTTTAGTTTAAAAGTAAACAGAAAAAAAAAATAATATATAAAAAAAAATCAAACTATCAACTCTGCTTGATTCACAACTTCAAGTATTATCTATCATATTTATATTTCAAATTTTCCCTTAATATCTTTTTTTCTTTTAGTCTTTCTTTCTTTTTTTTCTTTCTTTTTCTTTTTTAATTCATGTTTAAGATGTTAGGTAGATTGGCTCATTTAGGATTCGATGCAATTTTAATAACTGGATTTTTAGCAGGTGTTAAAAGATCAACTGGTTTAACTTTAAATTTAGATAAAATTGAAAATGAAACTGCTCAATCTTGGACTTCTTCATATTTAAACTTCGGTGAACATGCATTCGATACTACTGTTGCATTTTTAGGTAGTTCTCAATATTTTAAAAGAAAATGATTATTGATGGTGGCGTTCTGATCTTATCAATCAAATCAAATCAAATCAAATCAGCTCAATTTAATTTAATTTAATTTAATTTATTTTTTTACAATTTCAAGTAGAATGGGGGATATATAAGTTATCAATTTTTTTTTTATTTAATAATTATCATTTTAGTGTAAATATATATAATGTTTTTATTGTACAAATTTTTTATTATCAAGTGTGTGTGTAAATATATATAATTGTTTATTAAAGAAGTAAAAACCCTATATAAAAAATGGAATTAAAAATTGAAACTAATAATAATAATAATAATAATAAAAGGTAATAATAAAAAAAAAAACATAAAATATAAATAATCTATTCAACAGTAACTGATTTAGCTAAATTACGAGGGAAATCAACATCAATACCTCTATTAACAGCTAACCAATAACTAATCAATTGTAATGGAATAACATTTAATAAACCTTGTAAACAATCAACAGTTTGTGGAACTTCTAATGTAGTATGAACTTTATCACTTGAAACAATTGCATCTCCTTCATTACAAATAACAATTGGTCTACCATCTCTTGCAGTAACTTGTTCAATTGCTGACATAACTTTTGGAAATAATGAATCTCTAGTGGCAAATGCAATAATTGGTAATTTATCATCAACTAAAGCTAAAACACCATGTTTTAATTCACCAGCTAAAACACCTTCTGAATGCATATATGAAATTTCTTTAATTTTTAATGCCCCTTCTAATGCTGTGGCAAATTGATAACCTCTACCTAATAATAATAAAGATTTTTGATCATTTAATGTATCATTACATAAATCTTTTATTTTATCTTCCAATTTTAAAACTTGTTTAATTTGTTCAGGAATTTTTTGCAAACCTTTTATAATTTCTTCATGTCTTTTAGTTCTTGAAATTGAATCATTTGATAATGATAAAGCAAACATAACTAAAGCAATATATTGTGATGTATAAGCTTTTGTTGATGCAACCCCAATTTCTGGACCAGCATTAATATGAACCCCACAATGAGTTTGTCTTGACATTGATGAACCAACAGCATTAACAATACCAACAGTTAAAGCACCTCTTTCTAAACAATATTGTAAAGCTAAAATAGAATCAGCAGTTTCACCAGATTGTGATACAAAAACACATGTATCATCTCTAAAAACTGGTGATCTTCTATCAAGGAAATCACTAGCTAATTCAACAGAAACAGGTATTTCAGTTAATTCTTCAAAAATTGATCTTGTAGCTAAACATGAATGATATGATGTACCACAAGCAATCATAATAATTCTTCTACATCTTCTTATAGTTGATAACCAAGATTTTAAACCACCTAAAGTAACAATACAATCTTCAAAATCAATTCTACCTCTCATAGTATTAAAAGTTGAATCTGGTTGTTCAAAAATTTCTTTTTGCATAAAATGTTTATAAGGACCTTTCATAATTTCATTTAATTCCATTTCTAAAGTTTGAATTGGTCTAACAGTTGATTCACCAGCACTTTTAGTAGAAGCTCTATGAATATGTAATTCACCATCATAAATATGAGCAATATCATCATCTTCTAAAAATAAAACTTTTTTAGTATGTTGAATAACTGATGCAGGATCTGATGATAAAAAGAATTCAACTGGCATTGGTAAATCATCTTCAGAAAGGAAAGCTCTTGATTGTGAAGTTCTTAAATTTTGTTCACCTGGTGCTACCGGTATAAAACCTAATTCAGCAGAAGCAGCAGCATTATGATTAATTAATTGGGGTTGAGATTGTTGAGCTTCAAATTCAACATCAACAAAATCAACTTTTAATTTTTTATCAGTTTTAACCCCAACTAATAATGGAGAACCTTTTCTAGTACCACAAACTTCACCTGGATAATGATAAGATTTAACTAATAAACCATAAGAACCTTCTAATTCATGTAAAACTTGTTTAGTTAATTCATTTAAATCTGGGAAAACACCAGCTTTTTGATTTAAATCATAAAAATGTTTAAATAATTTAGCTATACATTCAGTATCAGTTTCTGATTCAAAAATATGACCTTTTGATAAAAGATATTTTCTTAAAGCAGCATAATTTGTAATAATACCATTATGAACAACAATAAATTCACCTTGAGGATCAGATTTATGAGGATGACAATTTTCAACTTTTGGTTGACCATGAGTAGCCCATCTAGTATGAGCAATACCAGCATGATTATCAAAAATTGTTGATCTATCAACATTATCATCAATAATTTTTTGTTTTAAATTTTTAACTTTACCAGGACATTTAACAATAATATTACTCATGATTTCTTCATCATCAGAATTTTCTGATTTAATAATAGATCCATCAACAGCAAGACCTGCTGAATCATACCCTCTATATTCTAATCTTTGTAAACCTTCAATAAGGTTATCAATAATTTCCCCTCTAGATTTATCAACCAAGAAATTGACATAACCAAAAATACCACTATAAAATTTGATTCAAGTTAGTATTTAATGAATTCAATTATAAAAAAAGAACAGATATCAAGTAGTAGAATGATATAAATTGTTGTTATATAATGAAATATAATTTTACATACCACATAATTCAATTAGTTAATTTATGAAGTTTTATATATGAAATGTTTTTGAAAAAAAAAAAAATATAATAATAATATAATGATGAAAGAAAGAAAGAAAAAAAAGTTTTTTTTATAAAAGAAAAAAATAAAAATAAATGAAAATCAAATTGATATAAATAATTGGTAAAATATCTTGATAGAAAGGTTTTTCCTTATTTGAAAAAAAAAAAAGAAGAAAAGAAGAAAAGAAAAGAAAATTAGAAATCAAGGTGATATGAAATTTTAGAAATTTTAGAAATTTTTGAAATGATCTTGTTTAGTTTTATTTTTATTTTTATTTAGTTTATTTACTATATGTAATAGTATATATTTTTAGAGATTAAATTAAATTTTTATACGCCCAAAAGTAAACAAAAAATTTTTTTTTTCCTTTTTTATTTTTAGTTTTTGTACCTTTTCAATATAAGGTTTATTTAATTTTATTTTGCATTTTATTTGCATTTTGTTTGCATTGGGCTTAATTGGTTTCATTATATCATATTATATTTTCTGATTTCTTCTTGTTCTTGTTCTCTTGTATTCTTAACGAATGATGACGTGTTTGTTGTATCACCAAATACTTATGAATATAAAATTCAGTATTTACCAAAATATATTATGGAGAAATGAACACGAAGTTTCATCTAATTAAAGTGTTCAGTCGGCACGTAGTACTCATTCATACATACATTTGAAATCAACCCTTCGTAACCAGGAACAGAATATTACTTATCCTAATTTGGTTAAATTAAAAACATTAAGTAAGGGCAAATGTGATGGAAGTCACGTGTGTTCTTTTTTAGGGCAGGTTTTTTCTTCACTTTTTTCTGTTGTAGTATTTTTGTTTTTATTTTTTGCAATTTAATCTTTAATTTAGAAACAAAAAAATTTATATGACCAGTTAGTTTTAAATAATAATAAGGTCATTTGAAAATAAAGTTTATTATTATTATTATTATTACAATTACTAGGGTTTTCTAGTTGCTTCCTTCTTTTATAATTATTTTTAGAATGTCTTGGAAACAATAATAATAATTTCGTAAATTAAGAATTTTATTTCTATAAAAACTGTTTTTTAAAGTCAAATTACGACAAATATTTAGAAAAATTTATTTATTTTTTATTTATTGCAAAAAAATAATAAATAGGGTTAGTACCTGCTTAAATTGATCGATATGTTTATTCATGCTGAAAGACATTCAATGATGAAACCAATCTCTTCATATGTAAATTGGATATATGTATATATATAAATATTTTAAGGGGGATTTGTTGTTTTTCAACTTTCGTACTTGTTGTCTAGTCAATGAATTATTAATTAGAGATAAAAATAGTATATGATCCTTATATAGGAACACAATACTCTTTTTAAAGTTTTAAAGTTGAATATAAAGAAAGTTAAATAATATACAAATCATGTTTAAACTTTTAAAAAAAACTTTCAGTATAGAATATAGAAGCAAAAACTGAAAATACTTTAAAACCAAGAAATCTGTTGGAATCAAAATTTAATGAAACGACACAAATCTAATTTGAGACAGAACACAACACAACAAAAAAAAAAAAAAATTTAAATATTTTTTGTCCTATTAATGGCTGAGTTTGATCTATCTATATATGTCATCATTTTATAAGTCTATATTTAGAAACAACATATATTTATTTCCTTTATTTTAATAGATCACCAATACCAATAAATAAATAACCATTACAAATATAGAACAATTAATTTATATTGTGGTATAGATATTGACGTAATGTATTTTGAAAAAATAGTCACGCGACTTTCACGTGACACAAAATATAGTGTATCAGCATAATATTGATAACAACTATTTCAGATTATTAGAAACCTAATTTATCTTCATTGGTATAATTTCTCAAATCAACTTTTTTATAACTAATATCCGTTAGTTTTAAAAAAATGTTCAGTTGCATCTTAATACACGTATTAATTATTTCAGTTTTGCTTGTTAGAGCAAAGCCTATTTTTTTTATATATTCACACTTTACACAAAATAATTCAATTTCAAATAAACTATCTCAATCTACCATACGTATGTTTCATCATAGCATTAGTTTTTTGTGCAATTAATAATTGTTTAGTCGTGTTAGTATTTGTGAATAGTAGTACTGATTACGAATAATATACTCTATCATACTGAAAGTGTAGATTCATAAGAGATATCATGAAGACACTGGTATCTGTTATAAGATCAAAAGTTTATTGTTGCAAAATAGAAAATATTAAAAAATATAAAACTTGTAATAATTAGCTAAAAAATAATTAATACGTATACTACTATTAACCGAATTTTTACTAAATCATAATGTATTATCAGTAGTTTCAATGAACAATGACAATGAATTGGTACAACCAAAACAAATATCAAAGAAAAACGAATAATAAATTGACTGATAATATATATATGTGTATTAAGTATGAAATTTGTAAACAATAATCAATAATTAATTAAACTATATAAAATCTTATAAAATTTTCTGGAAAATTTGGGAAGCGTTCATATATCAGAAAATAACAAATTCTTAATAACATCCAAAAGCATTCGGTGTTATGTTCCTTTTAGTATTTAATAATATAATAAACCAGAAACAAAACAATATAATAAAATAATAAAATTCCCAAATATAAAATAAAAATCTGTAACAAGTACAACCGAAAAAAAAAATCATACAAATAGTAAATTGGTAGAAAATTTGATCCCAATATAAAATCTTTTTTTTTTTTTTTTGCAACCAAACAATTTAATTAGTTACCTTCACAAATAATATTAGTATATGCATCTCCAGGAACATCAGCTCGTTGAAATCTTACATCTGCATTCCAAGTTCCACCATTATTTAAATGAATACAATAACCTACCATACCTCTATTTTGAATATCATTAATATGTGATTGTATATTTTTTTCAATATCATCTACAACAGCTGTAGTATCACATTTAGATCCTGTACTAAATGTAGAAACATATATAAACCATATTTCTTGACCAACTTGTTGTTGTAAAATCATTGAACCACAAGATTTAGGTTTTGATACCAGTTTAATTGCTTGTGCAACAGTAGCTACATTTGCTCCAAATTGAACAAATTGACCAACACCTTTCAATGCTGCATATGCATATTCTTTAAGTTTTGATTTCATACTTCCTATTACAACAGTAGCTATTGAATTAATATATTTACATATTTGTTGATAAAGTTCATTATCCCATGAAATTTGATCACATCTTTTATGGATATCAATAAATTCATTACTATATGCATTAGCAATATTATCTTTTACCTCGTTTACTAAATCATTCAACCAATCATCATTACTCATTGTGTTAGTGGCAGCTAAAGATAAACCTAAATAGTGTCCGAATTGCAGCATAATATCACTTCTAGATGCAGTAAGGTAATCTTTGTTAATATAACTAACTATCATATCTTCTGATAACATTGTACCATTATTAGGTGGATAGTTTATTACCATTAAAGTTGTTAAATTTTCTGAGTTAAAGATAGATGATACTGAACTTTCATTAGCATACAATGTATCATTTCCATCACGTTTAAACATTTCATAATCAGAATAATCAACAAGACTATCTACTGGAGCAACCCGTGATGAAGCAACTGGAGAACTATTAATCACAAAAATAAATAATGTAATTAATGAGAAATACCTATAGTACATTTGGTATTGATATTTTTTAAATTTGAACTTGAACTGTTTAACTATAAAAATAAGTTTAACTCTGGTAAATAACAAATAATGTCACTTAAGATGATAATATATTACTTAAGCGGTTTATAACTGATATATATATAATAATAAATATAAGATACTACAGAAAGAAAAGATATGATATTTATAATTTTTAAAAAATTGTTCAAGGGTGAACATTATTGTTGATTATATTCAATAGAAGGTAGTATAAACGTTTTGTTGCATTCTTGCCTTTTACATTGTTATTGTTGTATTTATATATCTCTTTGGAATCGGTATGCAATTTAGTTAATATACATATAAATATATAAGCTAGAATTGTTTATGGAAAATTACAACTTTAAAACTAATATACATAAATATAAAAAACAATAAAAATTATTACTATTGTTGGTACTAAAAGGTAGGTAATACTAAGATTTTCAGGAAACTTGAAATTCCTTTATTTTCGTTTCGAAACAACATTGTAATATTAGATTTACTATAATAAGTGAAATTTCATATAATAATTATAAAAAAAATTTGAACCTAAAGAAGATATAACAATACAAAATCAGACAATTTCATGGGATTATGAGAGAGGAGAAGTATAGTTGAATTAAAACCCAAGATCAATCTTATGAAAAAAGTCAAACACATCAAAGAATTTACCACAAGATCATGTTTTTTGCTTTTGTTTTACGATAAATTGAACTAAAGTATCTAAACGACTTATATATATATATATATATATATATATATTCAATTCTAGTCTTGGCTACTTAAGATATTGGCATACTTGAATCTAAAACTAGATTCAAAAAAAGATTTATAAATTTAATGCGCAAATCTATTATTACAATGCATGTAATTATAAAACAATCCATACACTACCCCTTCTATTTATAGTAATACATTTTTTTATAATTGTTCATTAAAACTATCTGCAAAATACTTGTACCTTCTAGCTTTAAATATCAGTTAATATAATTTTTTTATAAATTAATAGAATAAATATATTAATTATTGTAATACTACCTATCAGTGTTAAATTGTGATATTAATACTTCGATGAAATATTCTATAATTTAGAAAATCCCATGTTATATACTTATTTTAAATTAATAACTTTAATTTTTTACGCAATTAATAACTGTTTAGCAGTATCAACAATAATTGGTAGTACTGACTTTGAAGTGAACAATAATAATACAACTATACACTCACCAATATTAAATACAGAAAATTTAACAACATTAATAATAATAGATATTCCAGATAAAAATGGCAATTTATTAGCAAGTGATATGTCAATTAGATATATTAATAAAAAATTTATAAAGGCAGAAAGATATAATTTTACAATTGAATATCAACATTTTTTAGGTTTTGCTTCAATTGAAAGTAGTAAACTTAATGATGATGATGATTGGTTAGATCAATTAGTAAATGAATTAAAAGATGATATAATTAAAGCTTATAATGTTGAAAATAATAAACAATTAGTTGAACAAATTTATGAACATTTTAATTCATTAGAAAGGATAATAGTAAATGGTTTGAAATCAATATTTAAAAAACATGCTTATACTGTAATAAATTTCATGGGTCAATTATTTAATTTTATTCTAAATGCAACTATTTTAATAAATAAGGTAATTAAACTGACACCAAAAGCATGTAGTGAAGTAATTTTACAAGCTCAAGTTGGTGAAGAAAAATGGTTTATATTTATAACTACATATATTAAAGAATCCAAATGTGATGCTACATTATCAATAGATAAAATTAAGGAAAAAATTGATGCACATATAAATAATTTTCAAAGTAAAGGTATTGTAGGTTATTGTATACATATTAATGATGATGGATTGAATGTAGATATAAGATATCAAAGAGTAGACATACCAGGAAGTGGATACACCAATATAATTTGTGATACATACAGATTTAAAGAATAGATAAAGTATATAAATATATAAAGAATAAAAATATGACGTAATTATTTAAAGAATCGTCACGTGCTGACTCATGTGATTAAAACGTGTAATGGGTTCAAAAAAAATGATAATAAAACCGATCCAAATACAACGATCATCAGATTTCTCAAAATATATTGAATCTATAATATTGTGATCCAAACTATGTTTCTAATAAAACAATTACCTAAAAGAAGTTTATTATCATCAATACCTAGATTCTCAATACCTAAAGCTTTACCAATATATAGATTTAATTCAACACAATCAAAGAAATCTCAAGAACCAGTTAAAATACCAACATCCAATGAATTACAATTAAATTTAACCACCAAAAAGAAAAAAAATATACCTAAAAAGAAGATAGGTGCTCAAAAATTACGTAGAACAGCTTTAGGTTTTGATACTAATCAATCAACAAGTTATATATTATCATTATTAAATGAAAATGAAGAAAATTATTCATCTAAAACATTAGAAAAATATTTATCTATAGTAACATCAGTTACTATAGGAGATTCAATAAATTTTGATTTATTATTAAATGATTTAAAAGAAAATTTTAAAGATAAATATAAAATTATAATACCTGAAGAAGTTATAAATATATTTATTGAAAAAGATAAAAATTTAATGATTTTATCAAATGGTACAATTATTGGATGGAATTTTAATGAATTAGAAATTTTAAAAAATTATTTACCTTATTTAAAAAATTTTATAAATGAATCATTAGATGTTGAAAATGAAATTATAGAAAGTGAAGAAATTGATTGGATTGAAATTAAAAAATTACCAAAAGATCCATTAAATAATGGTAATAGTTATTTACATGGAGAAATATTAATTATTCAAGGTAATACTCAAAATGAAAGATTATTAGATATGGCAGCATTTGGAATTGGATTAAGTAGATCAACAAGATTATCAATATTAGAAACTCAATTAGATGAATATTTATTAATTACAAAAAAAAATCTGGAAATTTTATCAAAAGGTAAATTACCAACAACAACAGAACATGAATTTTTAAAAATTACTGGGAAATTATTTTTATTAAGAGGTAAATTAAATTTATATTCTGAATTAATTGATACACCAGATTTATATTGGAGTGAACCAAAATTAGAAAAAATTTATAATTCTGTTTCAAATATATTAGATATAAATTCAAGAATTAGTATATTAAATAGAAAATTAGATTATTCAACTGATGAACAAAGAGCATTTTTATCAGTTTTAAATGAAAAAAAATCAACTAGATTAGAATGGATTATAATTATATTAATTTTAATTGAAGTTTGTTTTGAAATATTTCATTTTTATGAAAAATATGAAGAAAAATTAGAAAGAGATAAACAACAAATTGAAAAAGAAATAATTAATTAAAATAATAATAAGTCGATTCTAATCTTTTGTAAATAGTTCTTGATTAAATATATATATAATATTTGTGAATAGATAGAGTGAACGTGAAAATAAAATAAAACAAAAAAACAATTTTGTTTTTCGAATTATAAATAAACAAAAATAAATAATTGAATGAATAAGTAACTAAGTCATAATTAGTTACTTTAATAAAAACTTTATTAAAATGCTTTCAAAAAACAAATAATAATAAATCACAAAATATCGTGATTAAAAAAAAAAAAAAAAAAAAATCTAATCATCATCGTTATATGCAAATGTAGTTAATAATATATATTGTGAAACAATTTTGGAACACAATTACCCCAATTTTTTTTAGTGACGAAAAAAAAAAAAATATAATATAATAAAATAAAATTTAGGCTGCTGCATTTTTCCCTCCTATTTTTTTTTTTTCTATTTTTTAAACAATTTTCATTATTTTTCATTATTTTCAATATTTTCACTATTTTTTTTTTTAAAAAAAAAAACAATAAAATGACATAACAATAACAATAACAACAATAAATAATAATAAATTAAATACCGAACTCTGGGTTTAACACCTTGAATAATTAATTATATCCAGAAAAACTTTATTGAACAGTTAGTTAACTGAACTTGTTCACTCCGAAGCCACTTATACACAGTTTTAAATAATGGCAAAAAAAAAAACTTGGTCCCGCGAGAACAATGCAAAAAGTCAAATTTAAGATTCAAATATTACACTGAATCATTAGACGAAAATTAAATAAATTTAACAACCAGTAACTACTAGTATATAGACGAATCATTATTATTATTATATTATATTTATGTTAAAAATCGTTTCAAAAATAGAAACTACTCGAGAAAATTGAGAAAAAAATTCGCCTTTTTTTTTTGTATTATTATTTGTTTGTTTGTTTGTTTTGTTATTATTATTAATTGATTGATCCTTAACCCACAAGGGGGATAAAAGACAAGAAAGAGAGAGTAAGAGGGTCTAGTCTTTCTTTCCACATTTTTAAATTATAAATAATTGATCAATTCTTTTTATAAAATTTTATCTTCCCTTTTTCTTTCTTTCTTTTTCTTTCTTTTCTTTTTCTTTCTTCTACATCAAAAATCCAACCTTAGTCTTTCGTTACATAATATTTTTTTTATTTTTTTTAGGAAAATGATTTTTAAACCTCAAATTTTCATTTTATTATTGGGTGCAATTAATAAAATCAAAGCTACACCAATTGAAATTGGTGCTGATATTTCATTAGGTATTAATCTTGGAGGAGGATCACCACCAGCTCCAACTCCAGCACCAGTACCAGCACCTCATCCACCAACAACTTCATGTGATGAAAATGATGATTCAAATTATGAAACAATTACTTTAGAATCAACTGAAACTGGTACAATTACTGGTACAAATGCTATATTAACTACTTATGTAACTGAATCAGATAATGTAGTAAGTACAATTACTTCATGTAAAGGTGGTTGTACAAGACAAACTACTATTAGACCATATACTACACGTATTCATTCATCACAATTTCAAACTACTCATAGAATAAGAACTGTTTATGGTACTACTTCTACATTAGTTACTCAAGCTGGTTCAACAAGTGTTTATACTAATACCATTACTAATGTTTATACTGAAACTGTTGTTACTTGTCCAATTAATGGTTATGAATCAACTTTATTACCAAGTTCTTCAACTACTGTTAAATCAACTTCTGCTGTTCCAACTACTACTGTTAAATCAACTTCTGCTACTGCTACTTCTACTTCTACTTCAAAATCATCAGTTATTGCTTCATCATCATCTGTTAAACCATCTACTTCAGTTGCTTCTACTTCAGTTGTTTCATCATCATCAGTCGAAGCTACTACTGCTCCAGCTTCATCATCTGCTGCTATTTCATCATACCCACCATTATCATCATACCCAGCTTTATCTTCATCATCTGCTGCTCCAGTTGTTGAATCATCATCCTCAGTTGAAGCTTCTTCTGTTTTCCCATCATCATCATCTGCTGCTCCAGTTGCTGAATCATCATCATCAGTAGAAGCTACTTCTGTTTTCCCATCATCTTCATCATCATCAGTTGCTGCTTCATTTGAATCATCATATGCTGCTGCTAGTTCAGCTTCTTCATCAGTCGAAGCTTCATCATCAGTTGAAGCTACTTCCGTCTTCCCATCATCATTATCATCATCAGCTGTTGAATCTACTAGTGTTGGTGGTGGTGAATCATCAGTTGAAGCTACTTCTGTTTTCCCATCATCTTCAGCTTCAGCTTCATCAACTTTAATTACTCAATTATCTTCATCAACTAGTGAAATTACTTATTCAATCACTCAAGGTAGTCAAACTATTGTTTCAGTTGTTACTATTACTGATATTCATACTAATGTTGTTACTTATTGTCCAGAAACTGATACTAGATTACATCCTTCATCAGTTACTTCAACTGCTTATAGTACTGAAATTAAATCTTATCCAACTACTATTGTTGTTGCTCCATCATCATCATCTACTACTGAATCTGAAACTGAAGAATCAAGTGTTGTTCCAACTACTTCTTCTGAAACTCCAGTTGAATCATCATCATCATCAGTTGCTGCTACTTCAGAAACTGAAACTACTACTCCAGTTGTATCATCATCATCTGTTCCAGTTATTTCATTAACTTCTTCAATTCCAGCTGTTACTTCAGTTCCAATTGTTAATATTACTTCATCAGCTTATTATCCAACTACTACACCAATTGCTTCATCATCAGAATCATCACCAGAAACTACTGAAGAAATCGATGTTGAAGAAACTGTTACTATTACTACTTATATTCAAGTTACAATCAGTAAATCTCATACTACTTATACCACTTATAGTCCACTTCCAGTTACTACAATCACTCCAATTTATGGAAATTCAACAACTCCTTATGGTGGTTATTCAAATGGTACTACTACTTCAAATGTAACTGTTACTCCACCAGCACCTTCTGCTCCTGTTGTTGAAGGTAAAGCTTCAGGTAAAGCTGCTAATTTACTGGTTGTTGCTGGTTTATTAATTGCTGGATTCTTATTTGTTTAAAATTAGAGTAACTTTTTTTTTTTTTTTTTGCTTTTTTTTTATTTACTGTTTTTGATTAATTGTTCTTGAGTCTTAAAAAGTTTTTTTTGTTTTACATGATTCAGATAATTTTTCAAATTGTTTTTTTTTTTATTTGGTTGTTGCTTTTTTTTAAAATTGCAACTTATTTATCCCTTTCTTTCTCAATCTCTAGTTTTTTTTTTTCTCGTCTCCCTCTCTATCTCTCAAATAATAGGTATTTTAATACTCTATATTTTATTCCAAAAATAAAATTTTTGTTTTTGTTTTGTTTAGTTTATTTTTTTTTTTATTTTTTATTTTTTACTTCTTGATGCTTAAAATTTTTTAATTATTTTCGATATTATTATATATAATATATTTTTATCATTCTTTTAAAGATGATAAAAAAAAGTTTTTTAATTTTTAATATATAAAATTTTCATATATTATTTTTTTCTATAATTATTTTTAAGATTTCGATTGCAAAAGAGAAACAAAAAAAAAAATAAAAAAATAAAAAAACGAAATCTAAATTTGGTTGCATACTGCATAGTAAATTAAAATTTTAAATAGTTAGAGATTTTAAAACGGTATTCCTGTAACCATTTTAAAAAAAAATTTTTTATTTTTTTTCTTGCCTGAGTCGGTGCTGCGTTTCGTTCATTCGTTCGCTCGTTCGCTCGTTCGCACATTTGGACTCTTGGGCTCTTGGTACGTCTAAAAGTTTAAAAACTACAAGAAATTAACAAAAAAAAAAAAAAATTTAAAAAAATCAAACGATTAGTAACAACAAAAAAAGTAATAGTAATTAATAATACCATCGCAGCAGCGGACAAAATAGGAATGGAATAAAATCGCTTCAGTTAAATTCAATGGGTCGGGCTATGTAGGCGGAATTTCAAAGTCCAAAACCAAAACGCCTTTTCTTTATTCTTTATTCTTCATATTATATTTTTTCTTTTCTTAGTAAAATTATTTATTTACTGTTTTAGGATGAATCAATTCCGTTGTATAAGTAATGGATTGAGTCAAGTTAAATTATATTATATACCATACATAAAATCTGTTGATAATTGAACTTTTAAAAAAATTAAATTTTAAAATTGTAATTGATAATTAATAAATATAAATATAAATAACTAAATAAAACAAACAATGAATAGAAATGTGGAGTAAGAGTAACCAAGCAACAAATACTATTGTATATATATATATATATATATATACAATAGTTGAATATGATATAATATGATATGATATGATAGTAGATGAGTAGTGTATTGAGAACCATAAAGATGATTAAATATAATTTGTTATTGATAAGCAACAATTAAGAAAAGAATCTAACACCTGCATGCAAAATTGAAATAACACGATTTGATTGGTTGGATTAGAGCAGAAAAAAGATTATCTGACTCCTGAAATTTCTTTTTTTTTTTTGTAGTTTATTTTTTTGCTTGTTCTATTTCTTAAAATGTCAAATTTCTCTTCTTTTCTTTTCTTTTTCTTTTCTCGTTTGTTTAAATATTTTATTATTGTTAGTCATCTTTGAAAATCTTATTTAATTTAATTTTTATAATTTAATTTAATTATTGCAAAAAATAAAATATATGTCTATATTACGTAAACTTTAAACAAATCCCAACAACCAACCAACCAACTAATAGATTTCTTAACTACTAATAGATTTCTGATTTGTCATACTACCTTTACTAGTTTAATCTCAATAAGTCTCAAGAAACTTAGTCGAATCTCTTTATAAAAATATATTTTTGCTCTTTAAATTTTTTAATTTTTTTTTTTTTTTTTCACATCTTTTTCATCTCTTGTCTTCCAACGTTCCCAATCTATCCTTTTGTATAAAAAAGAAAGAAAAAGATATAGAGATAAAAGAGATGATGATAATGATCCCAGAAACCCCAGATACTCCTCTTCAAATCAGATCTTTATCTTGTGTATGTTTTTCTCTATCTATCTATCTATAACTACTATTACTACTACTACTACTGCTACATTAGTCTCTTTTTATAAACCATGGAATTTTCTTATTTTATTTATTTATTTATCGTTATTTTTCTTTATTTTATTTTATTTTGTTTTTTTTCTTTATTCCTTCATATAACACAATAATAAAATCTGAATTTCTATTGTATCAAGATTAAATAGATGGTGATTACCTTATTCTTAAATATTCAATTATTTATTTATTTATATACTCTGATTTTTTTAGCATTTTTTATTTTTTATTTTTTAAAGTTTTTTATTTTTTTTATTTTTTTTTTAATTTTTAAATTTTAATTTTTTTTTTTTTTTTTTTTTTTTTTTTTTTTTTTTTTTTTTTTTTTTTTTTTTTTTTTTTTTTTTTTTTTTTTTTTATTTTTAAATTTTAATTTTTTTTTTTTTTTTTTCATATATTATATATATATATATATATTTAAATATATTTGAAAATAATTTATATCAAATAAATTTTTCAACTTCATCTTCATTTTTACAATCCTTTATATTTTTAATTTTATTTTATTTTATTTATTCATTTTTCAAAAATCTTTTTCATTTTTATCTTATTTTATTTATTTATTCACATCTAATTTTTAATTTCAATTCTAGTTTTTTAATAAAAAAAATACAACCTACAACGTTTTTTATAAAAATTTATACATAGTCATTTAATCAAACAACTTACATACATACATACATATAGATATATATATTTAAAAAATGAAAGAAGAATTCATAAAACATTTATCAAGAAGAAAACTATTTACAGAAAATAATGAATATAATGAAAGTTTTGTATTATTATTTACAATAGCATCATCAATGATATGGATTATGGTACCAGGTTTAGGATTTTTATATTCTGGTTTAGCAAGAAGAAAATCTGCATTATCAATGATTTGGATATGTATAATGTCATCATTTATAGGTGTATTTCAATGGTATTTTTGGGGTTATTCACTTGCATTTTCTGATACTTCAAATAATTCATTTATTGGTGATTTACATTTTTTTGGTTTTAAAAATTTATTAGGTGCATCATCAAAAGAAACTGATTATCCTGAAATTGCTTTTGCTTTATTTCAATTACAATTTCTTTTAGTTACTTTAGCTATTTTAGCTGGTGGATGTATTAGTGAAAGAGGTAGATTTTTACCTGCTATGATATTTTTATTTTGTTGGGCAACTGTTGTTTATTGTCCTGTTGTTTATTGGATTTGGGGTGGTGGTTGGGCTTCAACTTATAGAGGTGGAGCTTTAGATTATGCTGGTGGTGGACCTGTTGAAATTTTAAGTGGTGCTTCTGCATTTGTTTATTCTGCATTTTTAGGTAGAAGAAATGAAACTTTAATGATTAATTATAGACCTCATAATATTTCAACTATCTTTTTAGGTACTTCTTTATTATATGTTGGTTGGTTATTTTTTAATGGATTTTCATGTGGTAATGCATCTTTAAGAGTTGCTTATTCAATGATGAATACTCATTTATGTGGTGCATTTGGTGCTATATCTTGGTGTTTATTAGATTTTAGATTAGAAAATAAATGGTCAATGGTTGCTGTTTGTTCAGGTTGTATTTCAGGTTTAGTTGCTGCTACTCCATCATCAGGTATGATTCCATTATGGGGATCTGTTGTAGTTGGTATTTGTGCTGGTATAATTTGTAATTTATCAACTAAAATTAAATATTTATGTCGTGTTGATGATTCTTTGGATGTTTGGGCTGAGCACGGTGTTGCAGGTGTAGTTGGATTAATTTTTAATGCATTATTTGGTTCTGCAAATGTTATTGGTTATGATGGTGTAACTGAACATGAAGGTGGTTGGTTAAATAATAATTGGAAACAATTATATGTTCAAATTGTTTATATATTAGCTACTTTAGGTTATTCTGCTGGTGTTACTGGATTATTATGTTTTGTTATAAATAAAATTCCAGGATTACATTTAAGAATTGATTATAATGCAGAAGAAGTTGGTGTTGATGAAGATCAAATTGGTGAATTTGCTTATGATTATGTTGAAGTTAGAAGAGATTTCTTAGATTGGGGTAATCCAACTGTAAATCCAACTTTACAACATCTGATTCAAGAAGAAAATATTGTTAATAATGAAGAAATAATTGTTGAAGAAGATAATCTGCTGAATACAGTAGGTAAACAAAATAATCAAATTATAAATGCAGCTGATGAATTATCATCATCAAATAATGATACTGCTGGTAGTATTAATGAAAAATCTGATAATTATAATAAAAATAATGAACCAACTCCATATAATCCATTGCCGAAGCAAGATTAAATAAAAAAAAAAAAATATAAAATAAAATAAAATACATTTAATTATTAATATAGAAATATAAAATATATACATATTTACACAGTTTAAAAGAAGATTTATTTTTTTTTTATAGGACCCAGAGATTAAAGAAAAAAAAGGCTTTGCACGTGATTGATCATGTGACTTTTAGTCAAGTCACAAGAATACCACGTGATGCATTTAAAAATCTTCTAAAAAAAATTTTAACGTTCTTTCCGTTAGTCCTAAAGAAGGTTTTTGCAATTTTTCTCACACCACAAAAATAATAAATTTTTCAGTGGGAAATTTTTTAAGGGAGCGATGAAATAGTTGAAAATTTAAAAATGGGCGGTACAGGAACCGAAGAAATGAATCATTTTTTTTTTGTTCTACTGTACTGTGTTAGATGCACCGCTAAAGTTAAGTTGGTGAGTAATAATTATAATTTATATGGTGAGTCAGTAATTAAATTAAATTTAGTTCGGTTCACCACTGAAAAATTTAAAAAAACTTTCACAACGTCAGTTCAATACTAAGGAAAAAAAAAAAGAAATTCTGACTCTATGAAAAAGAACTTTGAAAAATTTTTTTTTTTTTAATTTACTCCATAAAATAATTTTATTAATTTAAATTCTTTTTATTTATTCTTTTTCTTTTTTAGAATAATTTCATTAAATCAGATTGTATATATATATATATATAAAGATATTACTTTTATATATTCCATTAATTTATTTATTTTTAAAAGAAAGAAATTAAAAATTAAAAATTAATATTAAATCATGATTTCTCGTAATTTAAAAACTTCTTCAAGATGTTGTCAAAAATCAATTACTACAATTAGATCTCAAATTAGATCAATATCAAAAATAAATTCACAACAAGCTCAACAAGCTATAAATAATACTTCAAGACCTCAACCTGCTCCATCTTTTAATACTGCAGATGCTACTACTACAAAAATTCCAATAAATAAAAATAAACAACATTTATTTAATCGTGCTAGAAAAGAACAAGTTATGGATGATTCATTTATCGGTTTAACTGGTGGTGAAATTTTTCATGAAATGATGTTAAGACATAATGTTGATACTGTATTTGGTTATGCTGGTGGTGCAATTTTACCTGTTTTTGATGCTATATATAATTCAGATAAATTTAAATTTGTTTTACCAAGACATGAACAAGGTGCTGGTCATATGGCTGAAGGTTATGCTAGAGCAAGTGGTAAACCAGGTGTTGTATTAGTTACTTCTGGTCCAGGTGCTACTAATGTTATTACCCCAATGGCTGATGCTTTAATGGATGGTGTTCCATTAGTTGTATTTTCTGGTCAAGTTCCAACTACTGCTATTGGTACTGATGCTTTTCAAGAAGCTGATGTTATTGGTATTTCAAGATCTTGTACAAAATGGAATGTTATGGTTAAAAATGTTGCTGAATTACCAAGACGTATAAATGAAGCTTTTGAAATTGCTACAACTGGTAGACCAGGTCCAGTTTTAGTTGATTTACCAAAAGATGTTACTGCATCAATTTTAAGAGAATCAATTCCAATAAATACTACTTTACCTTCAAATGCATTAAGTCAAATTACTAAAAAAGCTGTTAGTGAATTTACTTCAGAAGCTATTAAAAGATCTGCTGATATTTTAAATAAATCTAAAAAACCAATTATATATTGTGGTGCAGGTATTTTAAATCATGAAGATGGTCCAAAATTATTAAAAGAATTGGCTGATAAAGCTAATATACCTGTTACAACAACTTTACAAGGTTTAGGAGCATTTGATCAAAGAGATCCAAAATCTTTAGATATGTTAGGTATGCATGGTTCAGCTGCTGCAAATACTGCTATTCAACAAGCTGATTGTATTCTTGCATTAGGTGCAAGATTTGATGATAGAGTTACAGGTAATATTTCAAAATTTGCTCCAGAAGCTAAATTAGCTGCAAGTGAAGGTAGAGGTGGTATATTACATTTTGAAATTTCACCAAAAAATATTAATAAAGTTGTTGAAGCAACAGAAGCTATTGAAGGTGATGTTACATCAAATTTAAAAACTTTTATACCATTAATTAAATCAGTTGAATCAAGACCTGAATGGTTTAAAAAAATTAATGAATGGAAAGAAAAATATCCTTATTCTTATCAATTAGAAACTCCAAATTCAAAAATTAAACCACAAACTTTAATTCAAGAAATTTCAAATCAATCACAAAATTATAATAAAGAAGTTATTGTTACAACAGGTGTTGGTCAACATCAAATGTGGGCTGCTCAACATTTTACTTGGACTAAACCAAGAACTATGATTACTTCTGGTGGTTTAGGAACTATGGGTTATGGTTTACCAGCTGCTATTGGTGCACAAGTTGCTAAACCAGATGCTATTGTTATTGATATTGATGGTGATGCATCATTTAATATGACATTAACTGAATTATCATCAGCTGTTCAAGCTGGTGCACCAATTAAAGTTTGTGTATTAAATAATGAAGAACAAGGTATGGTTACTCAATGGCAATCATTATTTTATGAACATAGATATTCTCATACTCATCAATCAAATCCAGATTTTATGAAATTAGCTGAATCAATGGGTGTTAAAGGTATTAGAATTTCAAAACAAGAAGAATTAAAACAAGGTATAAAAGAATTTTTAGAAGCTACTGAACCTGTATTATTAGAAGTTTTAGTTGAAAAGAAAGTTCCTGTTTTACCTATGGTACCAGCTGGTAAAGCTTTAGATGATTTTATTTTATGGGATGCTGAAGTTGAAAAACAACAAAATGAATTAAGAAAAGAAAGAACTGGTGGTGAACATTAGAACAATAATAATCAATCTTTCATTTTTCTTATTATTCTGGTTAATAATATACTCTTATATTTAAAAATAAAAACTAAAAAAATTATATAAAATTAACAATTCAAAAAAAAAATAATATATATATATACGCATTTTGAAATAAATTTAATTTGTATATTCATTCTACTCTGATTGAAAAATTTTTGCAGTAATTGATTGCAATTAATAATCAGAGTGGCGAAAACAAATAAAAAATAAATCACAAAAATTATAGATAACTAACTAACTAGGGTATAAACAAAAATTATCCGCCTTATAGAGAAATGCCTCAAGAATATGAATATTAAGGACGTGTTTATACTTTTGCGGATATGTGCCTTATAGATATAAAAAAAATAAATTGAGATTTTCTACTGAGAGATCGAAGAATGTTCTCTCTATCAACATATACTAAATAATATAATAATTACGGTGTTAAAATTGAAAAATTTCGGCCGTAGCCAATAGTTAATTTTATTTTTTTGACGTGCGGTTAATAAATATTCAACTTCCTTCATCCCTGAATTTAAATTAAATTATATATAAAATCTAAGTTTTTAACTAAAAATATAATTCAGAATTTTTTTAATTTTTATTTCATTATTACTTTTAATAGTTACATACAACACAATACAATACAATACAATACAATTATAATAATATCAATTAATAATGTCAAGTCCTGAAATTCCTTGGAAAAGTTTTGCTGATTGGAAACAAATGTTTCATGGAGTATGGGCAGGTAAACCTCAATTTACAGAAAAAGATTATCCCGAATTTGAAAATAAAGTAATTATAGTAACAGGAGGTAATACAGGTATAGGATATGAAACAGTTAAATCATTAGCAGGATCAACCAAATCAAAAATTTATATATTTTCAAGAAATAAAGATAAAACATTAGATGCCATTAAAAAATTACAATTAGAATTAGCTAAAGAATATAATATTTCAAATAGAGAAATAAATTTTATTCAAATTGATTTAAGTGATTTAAATAGTATAAAACCAGCAGTTGAAGAATTTTTATCTAAAGAAAATAGATTAGATATTATAATTCATAATGCAGGAGTTATGATGCCACCAAGAAATTCAAAAACTAAACAAGGTTATGAATTACAATGGGGTACTAATGTAATTGGACCACATTTATTACAAAGATTATTAAATCCAATATTTATAAAAACTTCAGAATTAAATAAATCTGGTGAATCAAGAATTGTTTGGGTTGCTTCAACAGCTCATCAATTAGCTCCTAAAGGTGGTATATTTTGGGAAGATATAGGATTTGAAAAAGTTCCAAATTATAATAAAACTTTAGAAATGAATTTATATGGACAATCAAAAGCTGCAAATATTATTCAAGCTAAAACTTGGTCTTCAAAAAATGGTATACCTAATGTAATTAGTTCTTCTATTTGTCCTGGTTATTTAAATACTGATTTACAAAGATATGCAACACCTTTTGAAAAATTTATTTATGGATTTTTAATGTATCCTGGTAGATTTGGTGCTTATACTGAATTATTTGCTGCTTTTTCTCCTGATGTTAAAAATAATTCTCATTCAATTTCTTTTGGTGTACCAAGTCATATTAGACAAGATTTAGATAATGATCTTGTTTCTGAAAGAACTTGGAATTATCTTGATAAAGAAACTGATCCTTATATGTAGAAAAAAAAGAGAAAGAGAGAGGGGGGGGTTTTAGTATATAGATGTAACATAAATAGAAAAAATAAATGACGATTTTATTTGATTTGCCACAAGTCTTCATCATTATTAATTCTGTTACTATATGAAACATCAATAAACAGATGTTTAACCTTTTAACTTTAGAGCCGCGTCTGTTTCCTATTTTGTGATTTATTAAACTTGTGTAATTAGATATTTGCCACGAATATAATTAAGTTAATTTTATGAATTTTTTGAAAAAATTTTTGATAAAAAATTGTTTATTTCGTTTACACGGATAAAAGCAAAGAGCAAAAAAAAAAAAAAAAAA